>JAQBSW010006746.1:0-46096 GCA_029291075.1 Eudiplozoon nipponicum | reverse complement strand
AATAATACGAAGAAGGTTTATAGCCATCCAATTCATCAAACTGAGTATTAAAATTTGATAGTCTCATAATTGTTCAGGGTGCATCTCAAATCACCTTAATTATCTGAGAGAAATACTTCATTTAGCATAATTTATCAGCCAAAACTGGAATGATTAGGTTTGCTAAAAAGCTACTTGCGATTGAAGTTACCCGGAAAGAAAGCAGAATTTCTGGCATTCGAGCTTTGACAACACTCAAAGTAATATTTCCCTGTGCAAAGGTGTTTTAAATTGGCTTAACAAATTTCAGATTACACATGTATGCTCGTAGAATAAAAATAGACTAAGTTAAAGACGTAAGCTCAAATCTGTCTTATACAATAAAGAGTTGGGATTCGGATTTAAGGTATTTCTACCAACTATTTGGAAATTTAAGCTTTTTCGTTAACTACTTTGCTTATATCTAGCTTACGAAGATAAATGTTCAGTTGAGCTCACTTTATAACTTGAAGCAACAGAACTTCGCCAACCACCAGAATATTTGAGGTATGTTGGGTTTTTCTGTAACTCCAAAATGGACTTAAGTCTAACTTTCAATAACTACAGCAAACAGACGTTCATTGGCCTAGTAAAAGAATTACCGAAAAGTGGTCAAGTTTAATTCTTATTTTCAACCTGATGCTGTTATTTCATTTTGAGTTCAATATAATCAAATGAATGCGGCCTGAGCAAAATTAGCATACAGTTCGTTGATCGAAAACTGGAAAAAAGCTATACCAGCACTGTAGACTCGACCTTACCAATGCTTCCATGTTTTGTGTGCCTTTATGAGTCTCCTGGCTATGCAACTGAAGCTTAAGCAGCGTTAGATATTTTCCTACAAAGCTGCCAAAGTGAATAGATCAGACTAACACAGCCGAAATTCGCTACAAGGATTGAGCAAACTTGTATCCATCTGAGGCCTATACGAGCTTCATATAAATTGATTCTGTGGTTGTCAAAAATAGATTTATTATGTTGGTGTAATGCAGTGAAGTAGCATTGTTAATGCTCTAGTAGTCATTGCGGTACACTTTTGATCGTTGCATCTGTAAAATATTTACATAGCCAAATAATCTACATTCCTTATTATGTGTGCTGCCGTCTTGCCTCACCTGAACAGTAAGTTGACAAAAGCGCTGATTAGTGACGGCGACGAGAAAGCTTTTGGCCTCAAATATTGCGTGCAGAAGCCGGTCGTTCTAGCAGAGATTCACTCATCTCTAGCCGGTAACTGAGGAATAGAGACCTGCCACTTCCGCCCAGAAGCAGTCGGTTTTGTCGATTGTCGTTATTGTAGGTAAGACCACCATGTTGAAGCTCTGGATTAAACTCTAACAACAATGAAATATAAGGCTTTCAGGAATGTTTATCGAAACAGAGCTTTCGCTATTATGCGTAATGTTGATGAGCATATACTATTTCTAGTTCACTTATAGTCCAACGAATTTTCTTTGCATTTCTGAAACCTTCTTGCTCTCTCCAGTTGTGCATGTTTACATATATGTATAAGTGCCGTGAGGAATTGACCAATTATCGAACAGAATCAGAAATCATCTAATTTGGATTACGTAGCCTCAATTAGTGGTCTAGCCACGCTAATATTGGGGTAATACAGTTTGCAAGTTAATCAGGTGCACCTGTTAATTTCTAACTTCTGCGAAAAAATATAAAGATTCTTCAAAATAGCATGATCATCATTCCTGGCTTAGCATGGAAACAAAAAATCAATAAATCAAAGGCACATTGATTTTTGAAGCATAGCTTCACCAACAAGCAATGTTTGTAAAATTAAATTTTAAACGTCATTTCTTTTCAAGTGTCCATCTCGTCCGATACACCTGTTTCTACTACTTTCAATTGAAAATAACCATGCAGTATTAAGTTAAATTACGTGTTTAGGTGAAGCAAGCATATGTCTGAGAACGGTTTTGACTGAATGTAATATAAAATTTAGTTAAATATCCAAGGTTCATGTACGCACACATATACTCACAGGTAGACAATCTATAATATTTTGATTCAAAAAAGTTTCCTTTTTAAGCAATTTTAGCCGGAGAAAGTTGCATCTTTCTTTAATTTCTCTCCTATGAAAGACCCTGCCAATCTGTACGTATAATATTTCTAAGCGACAGTTAAGGCTATAGCAAAAATGCTGTCCTCTTAACACATATTGTTTAGAATAGAAGATTCATAAATTTGCTCAATATTTTTTCGTAGCAAAATGATTTAATTTAAAATGGAACGTCTATATATACGGTTCCTTAAAACAACTATAAAAACTTGATATTGACATCTAACTAGTGGCGTGACATAGCTAAACTACTGTCAGTCACGAGTATTGACGCATCTCGATTTGCCATGCATATATATATATATATATATATATATATATATATATATATATATATATATATATATATATATATATGGAAAACAAATGGTGTAGAAGTATGTGTCTGTATACATTGTACTTGTCGGGAAATGTCGGTTGCACAACTTCTATGCAGTCACAATCATTTTTTATTTGATTTTTCAAATTGAAACGACACAAAGCAACTCGTCGACATATTGCGTAAATTAAATTCAATTCAATATACCCTGCACCAATGAGAAAAAAGCGAAACTTGCCGTTAACCAATAGCGTGCAAGTAGCCAATCAAGGCTATTTAAGCACGGTGAATTTACCATGCAAGTCAGTTGTCGCGTTTGCCTTCTCTGTGCGTTTTTTCGGCGTGCTGTCACTTACGCTATTTTTGTGGCTTGCATCACACACATTGGCAATGTCAGTCACGCCAATCTTGTTGCCGTACAACTAGAGTGACAATCCAGTTACTGAAGAACTTCAACGAGTTTACTCAGTGAGATTTCAACGCCTCAGCAGAAAAAACCACAGCCCAAGTCAACCCGAGCTGGTCTCAAGAGTCTAGGAGTACTTCTGGACACAGCTACACTAACTGACTTTCTCGGCATTTGCCAGAAAACGCAAGACCGGCCCTGTTAAGGGCCCCAACAGTACTAACTTAGTATTTCGGGCACTGTAACTGACTTTGTAACATCGTACGGCATTTACTCGAAGCTGCGGCATTTACAAATTTGTATATGGCGAAAGCTAAAAAAAGTTAATGTTTGTGACTGCGTAGAAATTGTGCATCCGACATTTCCAGTCAAGTACAATGTATGCTAGACTACTAGAGGTGACAGCCGCATATCTTATTTTGCTTTCCATATCTATGCAATGCAGTATGATCCTCGCGAGTCAGTTTGCCGTCATATTCTGATGATAATCATGGAAGGTCGAAACGCGTCAGTGCGTGTGACGGGCGATAATTTCGCTATCGTGTGCGAAAGGTTAGAACAATTGATTTTTTAAATTTATATCAAGCTCGCAAACTTGATTTGTTTTCACCATCTGCTTAATCAATGATTGTTAAATTGCACATTTATTCGGCTGTCAGGTTTAACACTTTGATTAAAGAAATGTCAATCACTTAGAACATCATATTTTCTATTTGAAGCATAAGTTTGTCATTTGTTTCCCTGAAGTTATTCATTCATAAACTTTACCATCAGTGTTTTTTAATTAATATACTTGTAATTCAAAATTTTAATGATTTAACAATTCCCAGAGCATCAATATTGCTAATGCAAAGTTCCCTTTAGTCTTAACAAATAAATGTATAATAAACGGAAATTTATCTCAAAAAATTATCTGAATTACCACCAGAAGGATAAACCAAAGTCAGCATGAACGGAGGGTAAAATATCATTTGCACATTCATTTTGTGCTTACTGGCGACTCATCTGTTGGATCCGGTATTAGACGGTGCTATCTCGTATACGAGTGTCTACACCAGCAGTAGTTGAATCAGCTTCATATAAAATCTTCAACAATGCCACTTCAAAGGCATCCCTCCATATATAATACAAACCTTGTCTGTAAATGGTACCAGCATTATGGTTTCCGAGTCGGTACATAATACCAAAACAATGGATTTCATGATATGCTAAGATGTCTTTTAAATTTTTATCTACCGCACTAGAAAAAGTGTACAATCCTGCTAATATTTTTAATTTTGATAATGATAATACTTTCTCATGGTTAAATAAAAGACAGGATTAATTGTTATCAGCAGCATAACTTCTCGAGATTCTATCTTCAATTTTTGTATTATTAAAATTGAAATGTTATGCATTATATCATCATGTTAATCAACAATAAATACAATCAATTGCTAGTCATGGTTCCCTTTTTTGAAAAATGTTAAACTCGAATTATACCTTAAATTTTCCTATTTTTGATGAAGAATCTATCACTCTTTACAGCCGAACTTTCTGATGCTGATAAATTGTACAGTACAACTAATTGCACATATTTATGTGATGTGATATCTTTTTATATTGTACATTTTCCAATTTTATTATTTGATGGAACATGTGTGGTTTGAATCCAAATAAAGATATTCTATTCTATTCTATTTTATATTGAGAATTCCATCTACTGCTGAAATCTTGTTACCCCAGGAAATCCACACAATCTAGCCTCAATAAAGAGCAATATTACTTGCTTTGAACAGACCTAAAGCGGCAAAATTTCGCCAAACACAGCGACTAAATAAACAAACTACAAGAAGCATTTGCACGTAAATTAATTTATAATGTAAAATTTTAGCTACAGAATCCCTATAATGTGGCAAAAATAAAAACATTTCCAGCCTTCGCTACATTTGTATAAGCTATACAATTAAACAATCAATGACTACGCGGTTGGTGACAACAATTTAAAACCAAGCAAGATAGCAAAGTTTGGATAAGCATCAATTGCATTGTATTTAGCCGGTCGCAAAACGGCAAAACCGTTATCGTCATTCAAAACTGCTGACAGATATACTATACAACCATCATAAAAAATTCATTCCTTAATAGAATTTCAATCTAATTAAACATTTATTTGAATAAGATTAAAACGAAATTTAAATTCGGAGTCACAAATTAATTTACTTCTGTTAATTCAATGAATATTTGTTTGACAAATTTAATAATACTAATTTATAACTCACGGCAGCTATTACCATTATTTCATAAATAATACCCGTGCGACACAAATGAAAAAGCACAAAATAAAAAGCAAGAGATAAATAAAGTCATAATTTTAAGACTTGTAAAATGTTATACAAATAAATTCTTAGGAAGCCCAAATTTTTTTCCTTAAGAAATACTAACCATGTTGGAAATTCACAAGTGAATATTTTGCACATGTATTCCATCAAAAATATTTCAACAATTGTAATTGCATTAAAGTCCACTTCTTTCAAACTTTTCTGCAGATGGCACAGTTGTTGAAACAGCTGCGTCACAAGAATGCAAACATTTTGGCCATTTCATTACTTCCTAAGCAATAAATAGAGGCTCTGATTTCCTGTTAACTAATAATAATTGTAATGAATATAACGATGTTGATTGCAATAATTACAATAATATTAATAATGACGATAATATGAAAAACATTAGAAATATCCATAATAATCACAAGAATAAAAATAATGATAATAAACCGGAAAATAATAATAATAATAATAATAATTAAAATAATTGGGAAAATAATAATATTTATTATATTAATAGTAATAATTCTTTTAAATAATAACAATAATGCTGGCTTTAATAATAAAAATAATAGTAATCCTAGCAATATTAATAAATATGTATATAAATAATAATATAAATGCTGATGATAATAACAATACTAATAATAATAATAATAATAATAATAATAATATTGTGAAATATTATTACCAATCCAATTATAATATCACTAGTAGAAATACAATTTTTACGATATCTACTACTATTACTACTACTACTACTACTACTACTACTAATAATAATAATAATAATAATGTTAAGAAATTGGAAAATAATAATAATTAAAATACTTGTGAAAACAATAATATTTATAATATTAATACTTATGATAATTTTTTAAATAAAAACAATAATATTGGCATTAATAATAAAAATAAAATCAATCATGGCAATATTAATAATTAAGAATATAAAAGATAATATATATAATCATAATAATAGCAATATTAATAATAATACTAATAAAAAACCAATTATTACAATTACTATTATTATTTATATTCATATTATTATTATTATTTTTATGCCAATACTAATAAAACTACTACTAAAAATACAATTTTTACTATAAATACTATTATTACTACCACTAATAGCAATAATAATAATAACGATAATATAAACAATCATTAGGAATATATTCTATTTTTATAATTTCTATATTTCTCGCCTGATCTCACCGCTGTGAAAATTCTTGCATTTTGAATTTCTATTTATAAATTGTGGATTAATTTAATCTGAATTTTTCTACACTTGCCTCTTGCCGGACCGCATGGCATTCAACTATCATATTGCGTTCCACTAGCATGAACCAGATACTGTCCTCATCATCTACTGCTATCCAATCATGCTGATCTCCAGCAACAAATAGCTTATGTCACAGGTATGCTAGTAGCCTTGTCTTGAAATTTTCCTATCTCCACATTGAGGCCACAGCAGTTGCTCCAGTGCGATAACATTCTCAATAAAGTTGATTTGCGCAATTACAGTAAATTCAATCTATTTCTTCTAGTCCCCCTCTTTCTTGACACTTGAAAGTCGAAATGGCTTCTGATATGGTCGAGCAACTAGAAGATAACTTTCATCATCTGAAATATAACTCTTCCGACAAGGGTCGTGATTTTGTGCTTTCCTCTAAAAATAGACTCTCTGAAGATGAGGTTGTATCGCTCTAATAACAATCTCTATTGATATTGGCATAAAAAAGTTATATTAAAGCGTGACAGCACATCGCTACAGCGGCCAACTGAGCACGCACGAACCTGTCACCCTCGATTTAGAACCCTTACGCTACCAGAGCCTCTTATCATGGATTGTGTAATTCTAAGCAACGTCGGTCGTTAATTGCAGGTATTCTCGGTGACACTCCATCCTTCACGCATATCGTGCTGAGCTCCTTCCGATTTGAAGGACTCCCACAAGAAGCGAACACACACGATGAATCCACAAAATGCACCCAACGAATCCAAGCCCTACCGTGGTGTTTTCCCAATTTCATAGCAACCCGTTTAACCGCTAAAGCATCCGCCACCTCCAACCAGTACATACACACGTCGAACAAGTTGAGCATCTCATTTAAGTCGCACCTACAACCTTGCTCGTAACTCACGATTACGCACCTCGTCACATGACCGCGTTCTCGCACCCCGACTTATTGATGGTCGTATTAAACAAATAACCATCAGGCGAGATCTCGGCGCCGAAAACCGCATTGGGCGGATCCAAACTCCAGTCGAAAATTCGAAATCAGCATAAAACAACTGCTCCGTAAGCAAACACAAGCTTTTCTGGTTTGGACAACTCTGAGGCAACTCGTACATTCCCATTCCATTTCCATCCAATCTACTGAGATGTTTGATAACGGGAACATCGAGAATCTGCATTGGCTCAACGTTTCGCCGCCTATGGATGTTCAAGCAATCAACGACGTTAAATATAAACTCGAATTCGATCAAAAAAGGTGTCTCCGTTGGGATGAACCACACCAGTATTATTTAATAATTTATCAACAGATGTCTCAAGATTAATTATCATACACCATAGTGGCTTATGTCTATGATCTCACCTATCCTAAAAGATGGCATTTCATTTATCTCTCCTCATATAAATGTCTCCGTCCCATAGATATTGGCCATGCTCAAACTAAAATCTTCGACTGGATCATAGATAGCGTAATTTATCATTTCATTATGTCAAGAAACAGTTTCTGCCCCTTTGATGATCAACATGGCTTCCTGAATGGACGCTCATTTTCCACTTATTTAGCCAGTGACCTTAACCACACTTATTCCTTCATTTCTAAAAATAATTAGTAGACTTTCGTATTTCTGGACTTGTCCAAGTCTTTCGATTCCGTATCGGTCTGGGTAATTGAACCGGCCTAATTGAGCAATTGTCTATGTGACAGGGTCCTTCAACTTCTCAGTTTCTACCGCTGAACCCGGTACACGACTGTAAGACTCGGAACTTTCATTCGAGATCAGCCGTTCAACTATGCCAATGATATGGTAAAAGTAATCAGCAATCCAACCTCGCCCAGCCCTTCCTCATCTATAATTACTCAGCTACTATATTGGCTGCACTCTCGCCTTAGCATAATCGCTATTATACTCAATCCAGATAAGACTGGCTTGATAACATTTGGCTCCGAATTTAGCTCTATTTTCCCAACCTCATATATATATATATATATGTATATATATATATATATATATATATATATATATATATATATATATATATATACTTAGTGGAAAAGTCGGTTGGAAATTTTCTACTCTATCACAAGCATTACTTTTTCCCCAATTTTTGCCAAATTTAAATAACCTTTACAATCAAATAATCAATATGTACGCGGAACGTGATACCAGTTCTTTAATTTAAACTTGCGAGCCTAAGATAAACATACGTCCCATTTAATCCAACTAGTCCCAAAAAATAACACGACGACAGCCTGTAATACGTACTGATGTGTTTTGACCTTCCATAATTATAATCTGAGCACGACGGCAATCTCACCAAGAAGATCAAACCTAAATTCATGTATAATGTATGGAAAATCATGTCCGCGTCTCTCACATCTACTGGTCTTATATACCTTTAACTTCCCTGGAAACGTCAGTTGCACAGTTTCTACACAATATCCAACATCAACTATATTCAGCCTTCTCCGCGAATCTGACTTAACATGCCTAGTATATGAATTGACGCTTATACTTTATTCGCCAGTTTTCCTTCTTACGCTGATCACTTAGGAATGCCGAAACTTGTCAATACTGGTTTGTATTTGGTCTCTTATTTCATTCGAAATGTAAGGTTCTCATTCACCGATTATTCACTAAAGTAAGCGGAGATGTATCATAATCCTATCGAGATTAGCTTATTTTAAGGCATTCATATTCAATCAGATCGCACATTCCATCGTTTTATCTGCCACAAATTCTACATTCATTAGACTGTTAGAGGACGAAACTTATAGTTCAAAGCGACAACCCGCGAATGCATATCGTGGAGATTCAACAATATGAGAAAGCAAATCAGTGTGATTTAGCGAGAAATATAAACGACTGTGCCCAGAAGCAATTTTGGGTTCGTTTAAATTTATCCTAACGCGGTTGTTGTTGCACTACTTTGATAGTAATTCACCAACACGGTAAGAATGACAGCTTAAAAACGTGGGAAATCTTCTGCCTTTAAATCAGACGACAGAAATCCATTTTTTGGCGTATTCAGTAGGACGAATTTAAATGTAAATGTTTCTCCATCCTACGCGTGGTGATTTGCACAGTATTCGCATTAATTTATCGTGTGTATCGTGAAAATTTACTGAAATAACATCAATAATAGAGATAGAAGCGGTTTCAAACAAATACACCTAGCTATTTAGGATCGGGTTAACTGAAAACGAAAGAACACAAAAGTTTATTAGATTAACAGAACTTGTATTCTTACGATAGTCTAAATTCTGGTATATTTTCTCGGATGTTTAGTTGTTAATTTTTACTGCTACCAAACGCGCGCACATGCCTACCTGCGTGATTGTTTGCCTACGCTTATTGGTTAGCATGTCCACATTTTATTCGTCTGTCTTCCATCGTTAATACTGTCATGTGACATTTTATCATGTGGGCTTCGCTACAAATTATCCACACACCTTACGCGCACCAAATATGGGCAGACAACTAAATTAATTTAGCGAGTAGAACAAAAAAGCAACATGAAATTTAACTTAAATCAAGATTGCCTGCTTGAGATAAGCACCATTCCCAATGAATTTCATTAGTGGTACAACATAACTGCCGTCGGTCACACGAGTTGCCGCGATTCAAACTTCCATGACCATTACAGTTAAATACTGTTTGTTGCGAAGAACTAATATATATGCAAGTATGTATTAGGTATTGCGAACCTAATAACAAATTAGTTCAGTTGTGATTAGAAGGATAAACCAAAGGCAGCATGAACGGAAAGTATAATCTCATGCACATTCGTTTCGTGCTTACTGGCGACTCATCAGTAGGAGCCGGTATTACGCCCTTTAACCACTATATATTTGGTAGAAGAATGTGGAATAATAGGACGGTACAATCTCCTAGACGAATGTGTAAACCTCTAATAGTGAAGCCAACATCATCTAAAGTCATCGACAATGCGACTTCAACACTAACTCACTCTATATAATATATACCGAGTCTGTAAAGGATACTAACACTATGGCTATTGTGTTAGTAACCGATACCAACATTATGTACCGAAAAGTTTTATGGTACTAACACTATAGTTACCGAGTCAGTACATGATACCAACCTGATGGATATAAATTTATGCTATAGTTCACCGAGGTAATTACTAATTTCTGAGCTTTCTTACTCCAGTAAATCCATACACTCACCAATTGTTCCAGAAACTGTTGTATTCTCAGTTCGGTGAACTTCAATCCATCAGGTTATTTATCATCTACCGACTCGTGCAACTCCCTGTAGTACCATGTACCTCTGTACAATAATGTTGAGCATCGATTACAACTACAACCATAATCAAACTCATTATATATTCCCTTGTAATTGAGATTAACTTTAGTGACATTGTGTCAGGTTGGTATCATTACCATTCGTCTAGAAGACCACCTATCATCCCACATTCTTCTACCCAAATATATAGTGGTTAAAGGGCGTAATACCGGCTCCTACTGATGAGTCGCCAGTAAGCACGAATCGAATGTGCATGAGATTTTACTTTCCGTTCATGCTGCCTTTGGTTTATCCTTCTGGTCACAACTGAACTAATTTGTTACTAGGTTCGCAAAACCTAATACACACTTCCATGACCATTATCGGATCTCGATGGTAACCGGACAAGCAAGCATCAAGCCGCAATGCATGTGTAAGTAATGCAAAACTGGATATGCGTCTTTCATCTCTGGTAGTCTCGCATGCACTCTACTTAACTAGAAATGTCGGATAAAAGATTTAAAAGCCGTCATAAAAATGAACTTTTTTCAGCTTTCGCTAAACGTATATAAGTTTTACAATCGATCAATCATTAAAGACACAGGTAGTGATAAAATTTCATCAAATCAACTTTGTGAGCCTAAAATAAACACCAACCCTTTGTATTTATCAAACCACAATGCAACAAAACGACCGTGCGTCACACTTGAAATATGGTATTCATTAAAAGTGGTTTCATAAGCGACACACCAGAGTATATATATATATATATATATATATATATATATATATATATATATATCTATATATATATAGAGAGAGAGAGAGAGAGAGTGAGAGAGAGAGAGAGAGAGAAATAAGGGGTATAATTACATTGTTGAAATTTTATGTGTTGTGAGCAGCGTTAGATATAGAATACATTTCATAGACTAGATCAGCGTCGTCCCTATTTTTATTTCATTTTAAGTTGCCAGAACTTCCGCGAATGGGATTTGAACCAAGGGACATTAGATTAAAAGTCTTGCAACCCATATCATACGACATTGATTCATGTTCAGTGCACGCAAATCTACATTATCAAGTGGACCTCCAGCTTCATTGGACAGAGGTCTTTGTACACCCAGAGAAGAGGGTCACACAACGATTGAAGGATCTTCGTGCTAATTGTTTATCTTATGTCAGCCAAACATGGTAAATCAACATTTAATGATAACCCTTAACATACTTTCACATGGTCTTCGACCAATCATTGAAATGGGAAAAAATTAATTTGTAACTGAATAGATTCACAGTGGTGTTAGATGTTTACATAAGAAATTCGCCTTTTCTATCCAGATAAACTTGTTCTTGAATAATATATGTTGTTTCTTAAATATAAATTATTTGATAAATTGACGGCCATGGAAATAATATATATATCCATCAATACAATAATGACAAGATCTCAGACATCACTTTGCAATACAGCGAGAATGACCTTTTCATGAAAACAGGCACACATACAGACACAAACGCATACAGACTTACCAATCAGCCAAAGCAAGAAATAGAAAACCGAGTCATATTTGTTGCCACCCAAATATTCAAATGAAAACCCAGAATGTATATAAATGAAAGATAGTAGAGCGAAGTTCAGTATTCTCGAAATAGATGGCCATTATCCACTTTGTTATACGCATACACACTTACCAATCAGCCAAAACAAGAAATATAAAATCGAGTCATATTTGTTGCTGCCCAAATATTCAAATGAAAACCAATAATGTATATAAATGAAAGATTGTAGAGCGAAGTTTAGTATTATCGAAATAAATGGCCATTATCCACTTTGTTATTAATGTTTTTCCTTCCTAATTAGAAAAATATATATAATTATATATATATATATATATATATATATAATTGATTTTCGTTTATATATACAACTAAGAGATTCTATTATGCTCACATCGTAAACAGAATTTTATCGCATTCACAGTAATTATCGACAAAACCATTATTTCCAAAAAAGTTTTTTTATAAATTGAAGCGTTTAAAAATATCACATGATAAGATTTTTTCTTATTTCAGAAATAATTGTAACAGATAAGTCAAATTTGACATGCAATAAGGCTGGCTTACGGTATATATAATCAATAGCATTTTAATTGGGTCAAGCATTAAGCTATGCCTGGATCTAACATTAATGCCACTGTAGCGACCGTTGAATAAAATAATGAATATGACATCACATGCATGCTTATAATCTGTTATTACGAAGAACAAATGGTAGTCCGCTGGTTGCGAAAGACGAGGTGAAAGTTGGAAAACCTTTTGAATTTACAACTTAACAATTCACCACTTTCGTTAGATTATTGCATGCAATTAAATGTACTCATAAATTATACAGCACTTGTTTGACAATATTTTATTTGAGAATTAGTTTAGGAAAATAAATTAAATTAAAAAATATTTCTACTTACTTTGTCTTATAAGGAAATGCTTGAATGAAGCAAATGTTGTAAATATTGTAGATATTGACGACGCGGGATTTGTGCATCTGATATCAAAATTCCGAAATTATTATTCGTGAGTGTATTTGAGGCGGGATTTGGTATTCATTTTATTAGACATATATCTGTGTAAACATAGCCTGTCCATGATTCAAGCTAAATCTACGTTGCTCTCATGTATTCATCAAGGAGAGCCTTAAAGAATACTTCGGCGTTCGATAGGGGCTCCGAATGAAAATCATTTTAAATACACACAGCGTATTAATTCCTCGGCATTCTGTTATTTATACAAGTTGGACAAATTTCGTCATTTACGACTGTAATTAATACATCTCGCGACTGGATACATATTAAACTCATTTTTATTATGAAGCAATGCAGCAATATGTAGCCCCGGCTATTATAATTAATAAATGCTAAACGATATACGGAAAAATTTCGATTCGTTTATTATAAAAATAATTAACAAAAATTGTTATGTGTAATTTAAGCATTAAATTTAAACTTGTGTGATATTGGCTAATCTGAATTTTATTAAAAAAAATTAGCGAAATTAAAGGAAACACCATATAAAGTGTATTTAACGAGTCCGATAAAAAAGAAAAGAAACGCCAATTAAATATATAACAGTTAGATACTGTTTGTGGCGGAGAACTAATGTATATGCAATTATATATCAGGTGATGCGCACCTAGTAACAAATTATTTAAATTATGAGCAAAAGGATGTGCACGAAATTATAATTCCCGTTCATGCTGTCTTCGGTTTATCCTTCGGGTCATAATTGAAATAATTTGTTACTAGGTTCCCAACACCTAATACATAATTGCATATATATATATTAGTTCGCAACAACCAGTACCTAACTGTTATATATTAGTGAGATGATCTACTGATGAGTCGCCAGTAAGCACGGAACGAATGTGCACATGAGAGTATATTTTCCGTTCATGCTGTTGAAAAAGCCAATTTTTTTCTCCAGAATTTAATTCAACTGTTAAGCCTGATGCTTTATATAGTCAAATGTTGTACTTTGCTCCTTGCTTTAAACAAATTTACTCTACGAAGCACCAGATATTATAGTTGAGTTGAGTTGCAATTAAAATAAAAAGCTGCTATTTTAACTTTTGTGTAAATACCTGGTTTGAGATAAATGCATACTTCTCACATGAATGTTTTTTTTTAAATAAAAATGGGAAATAATTCATTTCATGTATGAATTTTTGGTTATGCCATCTTTATGCATTTGTATGATCAGCATTTAAAAGAAATGATGTTTAACAGATTTAAACACACATTTAAAAAAACAGGAAGCACGAATCTAGCATGTACATTTTCATGGTCATCACCAAAGGTCAAATGTAAACTGATTAAAGAGGATCAAACTGCAATGCATATATATATATATAAGATAAAACTAGATATGCGGCTCTCAGATCTAGTATATTCGCATACGTTGTACTTGACTGGAAATGTTGACTGCACAATTTCTATGCAGTCACGAAATCTAAAATTTTCGCAGATTTCGCAACATATATAAATAGGCAATACAATAAAACAATCAATGGTTGCGCGGGTGGTGGTAGCGGTATGTTAAATGAAGTTTGTAACTTGAATTAAATAACAATCCCATTGTATTTAACCAGTCATCGAACAACAAAACAAAACTATCGGCAGTCACATGTAGTGACTCGTTAAGACCTGCCAAGATCAACATCAGAGTACGAAGGCAAACTGACTAGCGTGGATATAACCGCTTTTCATATATATGGAAATCATAATAAGATATGCGGCTCTCACCTGGGGTAGACTCGCATACGTTGTACTTGACTGGAAATGTTGGCTGCAAAATTTCTATGCAGTCACGAACACTAATGTTTTCGCAGCTTCCGCCAAACAAGTATACATAAACAAAACATTTAAACAATAATTGATTGCGTGGGTGGTGGTAACAGTACTTAAAATCAAGTTTGCGAGCTTGAAGTAAACACCAATCCCATTGTATTTAACTAGACGTCGAGCAACATAGCAAAACTACCGTCAGGCACACAGACTAATGCGTTTCGACCTTCCACGATCATCACCAGCAAACGACGGCAAACTGACTATCGAGGATCAAATCGTAATGCATATTTATGTAAATAATAATTAGATATGCGGCTCTCACATTTAGTAGACTCGTGTAAATTGCACATAACTGATAATGTCGGCTACACAATTTCTACACGATCACAAACATTAGCCTCTTGCGATTTTCCCCGATTTTCGTAATTAAACTTAAAATACGCTGATCACATGTTAACCTATATGAATTTAAAAATTTAGTTAAAATAACTCAGTTGAGCTTTCGCATTTAATGTTCAAGTGATTTACTTGAAGAACAAATAAACAAATTAAATTTGTTTAAATAAACAACTGTCATAATAAATATGTACATGGAATATACATATAAGTGAAAAAGGTTTATAAAATATATAATCCAAGCGCAAAATTTTATTGCGCTTGGATAGGCCCAAGGTGATGCCAGCAGACGAACATATTTTTTTCCTTCCACAGTTCTGGACAACGTCGATTTATTGAAATGGCATCCAAATAGGGAAGCAGACAAAAACACGTATATGTTATTAAATTTGAAAACCACTTTATTGGCATATCGCAATAACCGAATAGAACGCGAAATGTGATAATTGATATCGATCAAGGCCAGAGTGTATGGATTTACTAGAGTAACAGGTGTTCAGAAATTCTTTTTAATTTCGGTGAGCTGTAGCATTAATTGATATCCATCATTTTGTTACCATGTTCCGACTCGGAAAACATAGTGTTAGTACCATGTACCTTTTCAGTACGATAATGTTGGTATCGGTTACTAACACAATAGCCATAGTGTTAGTATCCTTTACAGACTCAGTATATATATATTATATAGTGTGAGTTAGCGTTGAAGTCGCATTGTCGTTGACTTTAGATGATGTTAGCTTCACTATTGCAGGTTTACACATTCGTCTAGGAGATTGTACCGTCCTATCATCACACATCCATCACCCAAATGTATACTGGTTAAAGGGCATAATACCTGCTCCTATTGATGGGTCGCCAGTAAGCACGAAGCGAATGTGCATGAGATTATACTTTCCGTTCATGCTGCCCTTGGTTTATCCTTTTGGTCACAACTGAAATAATTTGTTACTAGGTTCGCAACACCTAATACATACTTGCATATATATTAGTTCTTCGCAACAAACAGTATTTAAATATAGAACATGGCATATTTAGTTATGTTCGCGCTTGCAATCCTGCCTCGACATGACTGTTTCCGCCTTCTGTTTTTGTTGTATGAGGTATGTGTTAAAATTTAGCCAGCTTTATTTTCAAAACTGACTGAAATATACGAGATAATACAACCGAGTTGAGTTCTGGCGAAAGGAAAATTGCCTCATTTAAACTGTTTTATATAGCTAATGTATAGAAAATTTATATTACCCTACATGATTTACTTCGCAATTCAAATTGCGAATGCAAAAATAGCGGCTGAATTAAAAGTTTTACATGAACATATTTCATAGAATTTATCATTACTACTTAATTAAATGAATGAATGTAATTGAATTTTTACATGTCAATATCTTCTTCATGAAAATGAATCATTTCCTTAGTTTTTAAGACAATTTAAACGTTGTCACCACCCGCGCAATCAATGTTTTCTTAATTGTTAACGGCGTTAGTTTTCACATAAAAGGTAATAAATCGATTTTTTTGCCTCCTGTTTGTGCTTGAATAATGCTTTGTATCCCCTTGAATCTTTTATAGTAAATCGAGTAAAATTGCTTTTATCTTTCAAATTGGTCTTGTGATGTATCATAACTAAGAATATTATTTTTGCAAATGTTTATTACTTTGTACACGTACTATTTTACCAACAGGGTATTCAAAAACCGTACCAAACCGACGTAGATTTATAGTTAGTCGTAAAACGTCTGTTATTCGGAACATAGACACAAATATCAACGACAATGAAACTATTAATCAGATACATTTGAAAATTATTTCATTGAATTTTGTGTCCATAATTACAAAATATATCTGGGAAGCATAAACTACGCAAAGTTTGTTTACAGAAATAATATTGCACTATTTAGTAAAAAAGGAATAGTTCTAAAGCAATTTAAAGAGAAATATCAAGTTTCACGATTGAATTTTTTTAAAGAGAACAAGACAGGCAGAAAGATATAGAGAATGGGAAAAGTGGCGATATATAAACACTTATAGCCTGTAAAAAATCATTTCATTAAACCAGGCAAGGGTATCTGGACAAAAGTTTTAATTTCCAATGAACGCTTTACAGAACAAAATTTAAAATAATTTTTCATAAATAATGAAATAAAATGAGATGATTTTGGCTTCATTAAAAGCGGCTCTGAAGCGATAACCCTGCTACTTTGGTGTGACATCATTATACTGAAATATGTAAGTAATTAATGGGTCAGGTGTTTAAAGCTCCACCTAAAGGAAAAATAGACTAACCAAGTTACATTAGTTAATATATAACTGAAAATTATGTGCAGTGTATTGTGCGGCAGGATGGCTCAATGGTTAGAGCACAAGATTTCAAAGCAGACGTGCCCAGGTTCGAGTCCTGTCCGCAGCAAATTCTGGCCAGTACATGATGAGATCCCAATAAGGACGAAATTGGTCTACTGAATGAATTGCCTTTTCTACATTATACAATTCTTATTTTATGCTAACATATGTAAGTAATTAATGTGTCAGGTGTTTATATCAAGACCGCAACCTTGATTATAATAATTGTTATCACCACCCGCGCAACCAATGTTCGTTTAATTAGATAAAAATACTAATTTACCAAGTTCTCCAGAAATTCGGTAGATATAATAACTCATATACCGAAATAAATCGCACCGTTGAATAGATATGGATATTGCACAGCCAGGTTTCTTGTAATAGAAGGTTGTTATTCCAATGCGTATTTCCATGCAGTCACACAGAAACATGATACCCATCATTGGATTTTTTATCTTACTGCTTGACCGAACCGAGTCGGCTGACTTAACCGATGACGTAATGGATATAGCTCCCGATTTGTCGCTGATTCGAGCTTCTATTGCCTTCGCGGCTGTTCTTCTCGAGCTGTTTAGTAAGGACAAATAAAGAGTGTGGCAGATTAATTTGCTTCCAAGATAAGTTAATTTGAATGGTGTAACTCAGTTGGGGCGACCGGCCTTATTCGTTTAATTGTCTACATCAACCAGTCACCAGATGGTAGTGTAGAATGCATCAACTAGGTTTTCTCGTCATAACACATCTTAACTAGTTTACAAAATTGTAACAGATAATTACAATAATTAGTGCAATTAAAGCAGTTAAATTTTACATAATAGTGCAATTTATCATTAATTGTTTTGTTGAAAATCGTCAATATTTAATACATTATATATATATATATATATATATATATATATATATATATATATATATATATAAAGAATTGAAATCTGATGTCAGGATTATCATTATGTATACGTTGCCAGTATAAATTCAACAAGTATTCAAGTAACAAGGGAAATTAATCCAGTCCACAAGTTTTGGCCTAACTGATATCTCTTCAAGTACTGTTCAGAGCTTTCTGCGCAAGGTACACGATTCAAAGCAAACTTGAATCAAAATTTGCAAATCTATCCACTGCGCCATCCGTGAAACATACTGCACACAATTTTGAAGCTATACCAAATTTTGATTCTGGTTAGTCTTTCATTACGGTGGAACCAGTTTTGAATCTCTTAAGACTTCAGCAAATTATGAAGAGTATTTTACGTGTAACCAATAACATCGAGAGCAATGCATTAAATAAATTGCTTTTGCTATATGAGGCAATGCTTTTTTTACACTGACAAAAGTGTATATAATCAAAGTTCTTTCCCAATACTTAAAAAAATATATATATATATATATATATATATATATAATGGATTTTAATAATTTAGTTGCTGTTGGCAATGGAAAATTCTTTAAACCACTTGGAAGCGCACGACCTTTACTGTAATTGCTTAATCCATGATCTTTGATTCGTCATTTTACGGTTCTTATTTAAGCTCCTGATACACAGGGCAGTTTTCTGAACAAAAATTTCTACGTTTTAGTTTAGTTTACTTTTAGCTAAGCAGCAGGAGGCATTAATGAGGTGCAAAATCTCCAAACCGACCAGATAAGGAACACTATTTATTTTTGGATGTATGAATTTCTAAGTATGCTGCTTTCTCCTCCTTCTAGCCAGATTGTTGAATGAGCTACGGTGTGTTGCTGGATTTCTGAAAGAGCCAATCAAGCGATCTCATGATTGGTTTGGTTTATTTTACATATTCGTCACTTGATCACCCAACAACATCATTTTATCAACTAATCGACTGGTTGATAGCAGAAGACAGGCGCCAGTTTAGAAGCGTTGCAAACTCTGTTTGATCGTCCCAGACTTATTTGTAACCTACCGTTTGACAGAAATAGATCTCGGTTTCAGTAAGTATTTACATTTGTTAACGTGAAAATAGTTCGATCACTTAAACTGATAAAATATTTGTGTATTTGAAAAACTTTATTCTCACCAAAGTGCAGTCAATTTTGTAAATTAGACGCCAAGAATTAATCAAAACAATTGTTTGGTTGTGCTCTAATCTTGAAGGAAGCTTCAGTGTCTGCTTATGGAGTTAAACTTTCTCTGTGGTTCCAATAAATAAAAATATGGGAACTGTATTTATTTTAGGCGCAACCCCTTCTTCTACTAATTCTTATCCACTATTTAAGAAAGCACACAATAATATATACTTTACATGTTGTCTAAATCATTTTATTATATGATAAAATGGAATAAAATCGGTTTAAATTTGGCGCGCCACATTAATTTACTACGATACCTCAAAGTCATAATATGCAAATAATTCACAAATTAGGAAAAAATTTAGAAATTTAACAAAATATATCTATGAATTACTGTAATTTATAGAATGGCGTCTTGTTTATTACGTAGTATTCGAGCAATGGGCATATCGGGTAAAAGATACGTATAATAAACTTAAGACTACATAAACAATTAATTAAATTTTGCAACACAAATTATACAGCGCCTTGTTCTTAGGATCGTACAATTAAAGGTTAATTACCATTGTCAAGATGAACGAGTTCCCTGATAAATTACGAAACTTACTCGGAAATTTATGATAAATGTTAAACTTACATCATATCGATTGGCAATGGCAACGAAGTAACCTAACTACATTTCTCGTGCAACTTATTTGCAGAACTGATAATTTAAAAATATTTGTATATCAGTTTTGCAAATTATTCCTTCGGTATTATCTAATTCAGCTCTAAAGTGATGGCAAACTACATAATGTGGTTTTTTTAATAAAGGTTTTATGTTTCATTAAATAATAAATAGTTTCTTGTAAGACTTTAATAATAAATGACAAAGATAATGATATTTTAGTACTAATAGAAAAAGATTTTTTATAAAAATATCAAGAATTATAATATTTAATAAATATTTAAATAAAGCTTGCGGACGTGTGATAGACACATTTAATTTTATTAGACCAGTCACACAAAAACTAAGAAATAATAATTATTAAATATCACAATTTGTGGTATTTTATAAATATTCAAATAAAGTTTGCGGATCTGAGAAGGACACCGTTTTTATCTTATTAGACCAGTCGCACAACACCAATAGAATTAATATTTAATAAAATATCAATAATTATAGTATTTAATAAATATTACAATGAAGTTTACGGATTTGTGATAGACATCAATTCCATTTATTAGACTAGTAGTAGTATTAGTAGAATCAGTAGTTGTAGTAATAGCTGTTGTAGTTTTAAATGTCGATTTGATGGTAGTATTAATAAAGGTACTAGCAATTGTCCTTTTAGTTTATTTGCATATATAGCAGAAATGTTTCTAGTACCAGTATTATTAGTATTAGTGTTAGTATTAGTAAGAGTAGTTGTAATAGTAGTCGCAGTAAAATTAATAGGAGTAGCATATGTTGCAATAATTGAAGTATTAGCAGAATTACCAATATTCGTTTTATTATCAGTAGAAATAGTAAAACACATGTTATTATTAATTTTATCGTCTATGATGATGTTTTGAAAACGATATGTAGAGCTCTGATGTAGGCATTTAGTCTCAAAATGATTCACTGTGATTGTCTCCTGCCTTAATACACTCAGCAACTGGAATAGTTATTATGTTTCCAGACAGGAAATTTGATTGACTATCTCAGGCTTACTTAGAATTTACAAACAAAACTCCTATGGAATGTCTAATGGAAATTCTCATCCGGAGGAGACAATGGCGAATATAAAAACCCAAAATTATTTAATTAAAGATTTTATTAATAGCCAATTAAATGAGGCAAAGATTAAAGCACTTACTTTAACGCCATATTTTACAGCTTTTATTAAGTGGTTCTTTTGATTTAATTTAAAAATCATTCCTTTCCGCAGAGAAATACGTTTGAATGGTCTTGAAAATTCATCCTATTCCGCTGGAAATATCAAAATTCTTGGCAAGTGAAATATTAAATCTATTTATTTATCTCCCGTTATTTACTGATCACCAACTAAAATAGAGGCGACCTGGAATTGGTTAAATTATAGGCAATCTACAATGTTATCACGCGCTGTATATTACGCAATATGTAACTTGTTACAAGGTTGTACAAACAAGCTACCTTTGATTGCGTAGTTGGAGATAAAATTTATTGAAATCGGGTTTGATAGCATGCTGTAATCACATATTCTTTTATATAGCTGGTTGCAAAACATCGCAATTCCCCAGATGCCACACGAACTGACGCGTATTGAACTTCCATGGGCACTCTCAGAGAAAGACAGCAAATTGTCCAACGGGGATCAAATCTTCATGCAAATATGAAGTATGTAAATTCAGAGATATGGTTCTAAATCCCAGGTGCTTTGCATAATCTGTACTCTCTCTACATTTTATATGCATTGCCTTCGGGTTCTGATTTTGAAAATAGAATGCTGAAACGTGTCAGTACGCCGAACCTATGTTTGATAGGCTACGTTGTGCGATGCGATTGGTGGGATTAAGTAAATTATTCTAAAATCCCACGCAATCTATGATTTTCTTAAATGTATAATTTCTGGAAGTACGCCGAAATCGCAAAACCTGTGTGCTTGAATCTGCATATTAATTTTGAATCTGTAATTTTCCGTTAAACAAAATGTGTGCAAGTCAAGAAAGGTAAAGTGGCACATCCACAAATTTTTCAAAAGTGATAAATTTATTTGAATGAACAATGGTTGAGCAGACCGTGATAACAACTAATTAAACCAGGGATGCGATATTGATATAAACACCTGACCCATTTGTCAGTATAAACTAATAATTGTATGATGTTAAAAGGAAATTCATCCAGTAGACCGGTTTTGTCCTTATTGAGAACTCATCTCGTACTATCCAGAATTTGCCGCTGACAGGACTCGAACCTGGGCACGTCTGCATCTGAATGTAGTGCTTTAACCACTGAGCCACCCTGTCGCACACTTCACACAATTTCCAGTTATTTACTGACTAAAATTTTTTAGTTATCCTTTCATTTATTTAGAGCCTATATGACATCCTTTTGGACTTGTAGCTCCAACTAAACATCCAAAATCCTCCATTATAGAACGAACCAAATTATAACCGGGGAAGTGGTATTTACATGAACGTAATGAGTTGCCAATACGGGCGAAACCGGTAAACTTTGTCTGCACTAACAAATATGTGTACATCATGAGACAGGTGCTTATAAGCAGATTGTAACTTTGGTTTAATTAATTGATAAATTGATTGCGTTTCTCTTCTCGTTCGTCGGATTGCCTTCATATTCTGGTGATGAGCGTGATACGGAGAAATATTTCAGATCATTTGTCAGACGGTAGTGTTTCCATGTTTTGCGATCGCTTAGCGGCATTAAGATTGATGTTTATCCCAAGCTGGAAAACTTGATTTATAGAAATTTTTTCACCTTCCGCGCAATCAAAGTTTTTTTAATTGTACAACTAATAGCATGGCCATATGTACATGAAACTCTCGATTCTGCGACAGGGTGGCTCAGTGGTTAGAGAACCAGATTCCGATTCAGACGTGCCCAGATTCGTGTCGTGTCCGCGACAAACCCTGGGCGGTACGTTTTGAGTTCCCAATAAGGACAAAAAACGGTCTACTGGTTTAATTGCCTTATCAACACTATTCAATGCTTAGTTTATACTGACAAATATTTGTACATAAAGGATCAGGTGTTTGTATCAAGATAGCTACCTTGATAAGAGTAATTGTTATTGCCGTCCGCGCAGCCAATGTTCATTTAATTCAACTCTCTGTTGTGCTCGTCTTACTCTGATTGGACGCAGGGTTTTACCCGCATACATGAAAATTCAGTCATTGTGTTGGACTTCATGCACTGTCAACATATCTATAGATATTTATTCCATTTATTTTGTAAGTTTACTGCCCAGGGCAAGACATTGCCTTAAATATATTAAATTCAACATATAGATGCCTGCTTAATTTGGAGCCCGATAAAGCCTTTATTCAAAAATAAAATATTTCCTTTCCTCGACCTAATTGATTAAAGTAATTATTATCACAACCCATGCAACCAATGTCCGTTTAATTATATAAATTTGCATTTCGTTACCACTTGACCATGTAGTCTGATGTCTGTTCTATAGTGACAAATGGAGGATAGTTAGTTGGAACTTCAAATATAAAGGTATGCCATATAGACTTCACCTAAAGCAAAGGCTTACAAAAAAACATTAGTTAGTACATAATTTAAAATTGTGTTGCGTATAGCAGATGGGCCTAGGTTCGAGCCCTGTCCGCGGCAAATTCTGGACAATAAGCGATCAGTTCCCAATAAGGACAAAATCGCACTAATGGATGAATTGCCTATTCTACACTATACAACACTTAGTTTATATTGACAAATATATGTACATAATGGGTCAGGTGTTTATATCAAGTTCGCAACCTTGATAAAAGTAATTGTTATCACCACCCGCTTAACCAATGTTCGTTTTATTATTTAGACACTCGTCGTTGTTGCTTCGATCAACTTAAGAGAGAAAAAATTAGCAAGGCCTATTTTTCGAATTCTCTTTAATTTAAACCTCCTGTTTTAGTTCGTTTAATCATTGTTTTTTATTATTAATTAATTTAAGATACCAATTTTCATCGGTTGCAGATAGTTTAAATTGAAATTAAGTAGGACCGCAGACGTTATATCGTTCTCATAATTATATCTGCCTAATTTCTCAGCATTTATATTTAATTTTACATTCACGAACGGTTATTTACCATAATATGCCCAATTACCAATTTAATTTTTGTACATTCAGTTAAATATATTAATTTAAACTAACAAATCTCTAAAGGATATCCTAGAAAACTCATTGAGTCAAGGTCGCTAGATTGTTATAAGCACCAATTCTTTAATATATACATGTGTCCACTAAATTAAGCAGTGTATAAGGTAGCAAAGGTAATTCATCAAATAAACCAGTTTCGTCCTTGTTGGGTGCTCTTCATTTACTGTCCAGAATTTGCCACGAACAGCGTTTGAATCTGGGCTCGTCTCATTTTGGCGTTTGTAACTCTTACCACAGCGAACCTTTGCCGGCGGCCACATACACTTTTCTATCACATAGTAACTAAAGTGTCGTGGTTAGACTTTGCTTGAGGTGGGGCCTATATGGCATCTCTTTTGACCCATAGTTACAACAATTGTCCAATTCCAATCTGTCAATATAGAACAGAAAACATGCCACCTGGATAAGTAGTATTTAAGTGAAAATTTATACTATTAAGCAAGCTTTGATTGCGCGAGTGGTTAAAACAATGATTTAAATCAATGTTGTTCACTTGATATAAACAGCAAAACCATTTATATAAGCATGAGTCAGTGTAAACGATGAATTGTATCGTGTAACAATGGTGGTTCATCCAGAAGACCGGTTTCTTCCTTATTGGTGAATCTTCAACTATTGGCCAGAATTTTTTCGCAAACAGGTCTCGAATCTGAGAAAATTGGCTTCGCGCAATCTGCAATTGTTTAATTATATAAAGCTTTATTTCACTACCACTTCTTCGGGTACCGTGGCGTTTTTCAATTACTTACAGGATTAGGACGGTCATTTGGTACTTTAGGTCTAAAGCCATGCCAAACATACCATACCAGAAAGAGAGTCTTACTACAAACACAAGTTTGTGTAAAAGTAATATTTTTTTATATTGTGCTGTAGGGTGACGCAGTGGTCAGAGTCGGAGTCTCGGAAACAAACTTACCTTTATTCGAGTCCAGTCCGCGTCAAACTCTTTGAACTGATGTAGTTCCAAATGAAGGAAAAACCAATCTATTGAATAAATTTACTGTACAACTTTATCTAAAGTTTAGTTTATACAATGAAAATCTTGCCATAAGACGCCAATCGTATAGCACTTCTCCAGGAGGTATGGTGTCTGGTGTACATTAACAGATGGGGAGTGGCTAGTCAGAACTTAAACTCTCAAGATATTCCAAATGATTTCCACCTGAAGGGAAGGCTAACCAAAAACATAATTTATTATATGACACAAAATGGTGTGTAGTATTCCATACAAGTGGCACAGTTTCAAAATCAAACAGGCTCCACTTCAGTGCTTTTATGCCGAAAATTCTCCATATTACATGAAGAATTCTCAATAAGGACGAAACAAGTCTGCTGAATGAATTGCCTATGTCACTTCAGTTTATTCTGTAAACAAAAATTTTATCAAAATCCCACCTTTAGTCTTCAAGTGAATATAACTATCCCAAGTGTTATGGTATCTGTTTTATGATAAGATATCAGGACAGTCAATTAAAACATCAGGTTATAAAATATTCCAAATAGATTCTACTGGAATGAAAAGGTATCCAGAAACATAAGTTGATTCGTAAATCAAACGTGCATGTAGTAATAATCAAGGTTGCAAACTTGATATAAACACCTGATCCGTCAAGTATACACATACGTCAGTATAAACTAAGAATTGTATAGTGTAGAAAAGACAATTCTTCCGGTAGACCGGCTTCGTCCTTATTGAGAACTCATCACGTACTGGGCAGAATTTTCCGCGGACAATGCTCGAACGTGGACACGTCTTCTTCGGAACCTGGTGCTCCAACCACTGAGCCACAGTTCCGCACACTAAACACATTTGACATAATTTTACTAACTAATATAACTCGGTTAGTTTTTTCCCCTATTTAGGTGGAGCTCATATGGCATCCAACTAACCATCTCCAATCTGTCATTACTAAACAGACACCACAATAGATTTGGGAAGGGGAATTGAAATGGACATTTATATAATTAAACGAAGATTGGTTGCGTGGGCAGTGATAGCATTTATTATAATCAAGGTTGCATTTTGTATGCTCTAAGGGTAGCACAATAAATAGGATTCGAAATAGTTGCCTTGCTGACATATACAACTCTTAATTTATACAGACAAATGTAAATATAATGGGATTGGTGTTTTTGTTAAGTTCGCAATCTTGATTTAAATAATTGTTATCAACACCGAAGTAGTCAACGAATGCTTAATTATATAAATTTGTCATTTAAAACCACTTATCCGGGTAGCGTGGAGTCAGTTGTTTGCTGATAGATTGGAAGTGGCTTGTGGGAACATTAGGTCATAAGAGATGCCAAACTAGCTCAATTTGAAAGGAAGGCTAACCAAAGTAAAATGTAATGCATAACGATATTTGCTATCGGATTTGATAATGGTTGTTTCACTGGAACTCCTCAAATTTTTATATGACATTCCTTTACAAATATAAAATAACTAGAAGCCTTTTTTGTATTTGGTGTTGCGCACCTAGCAACATTTTTTTCAAATATGACGGGAAGGATAAATCAAGGACAGCATGAACAAAATGTATACTCTCATGTGCACATTCGTTTCGTGCTACTGGCGAATCATCAGTGGGAGCCGGTATTACACCCTTCACCCACCATATATTTGGATGAGAATTTTTGGAAAATAGGATAGTATAATCTCCTAGACGAATGTGTAAACCTGCAGTAGTGAAGCTAACTTCATACAAAGGCTTTCGAAAACGTGACTTCTAAGCCAACTCACTATTTATAATATATACAACGTGTGTAAAGCGTGCCAAATCTATGGCTATTGTGACAGACCCGATACCAACATTATGGTACCGAAAAGGTACATGATACTAACACTATGGTTGCCGAGTTGGTACTTGTTACGAACAAAATGAATTTCAGTGCATGCTAAAGTTCGTCAAAATTGAGAAATTAAATTTCATCATTTCCATAACATGACTTATCGTCATTTTATTTCTATTTAATACTACCATGTGTTCAACTCTGACACACTTGACATATTCCAATTTTTTCGGTATTGGCATACATTGGTGTAATTTGACACCACATATAAGCTCGTTAATCTACTGTTCACTTTTAATTCACATTTATCGATAATGTCACCCAAATGGTACGAACTCATCAATTTATGATCTAAGAAATGCGAATATTTTCTTATTCTCTGAAATTTTATAAGTTGGTGAGTGTTGGATACTAGCAATTACTCTCAATAGATTAACTGATCTATTAACCTCTAATAAACCATACACATTGGGCGCAAATACATCTCTTTGTATAAAAGTGTTACTATGTGCATGATCTAATTCACTTTTAGCAATCATACAATTAATCAATCAACTTACTTCTCCTTGTAACTTATCCGTAGGGTCTTTATGCATTTTAGTGTGTATCTATATATTTTCTAGTTTTCCATTCATCCTAATACTTTAATCAGACTAGCTCGTCAGAATCAGCTCTCCTCATTTGTTTTTCAAAAATATCACATTGGGTGTTACTAACACTTCAGAGACTTTTGAATTCACAAATTGGTTTTTATATATATATCCTATACTTGATTAAACAAAATTGTGCGTTAAATAATTCAATTATAACCTTGCCTTTTTCTTAGAGGAGTTATGGTGTTTTAAAGGTGTGAGTTATTTTCGCAATCTTTGGTGATATCTAAATCTGAACGATTGCATTCAAACCACAATTACTAATTTCCAACTGTTTCTCATAAAATTATATTTAAGAAAAATGTAATACCTGATTATTTAATGTAGCAATAATCTTGTCTACGGTTGGCCTAGAGGTGCCCAAATTTCTCAACAATCTATCCTACTGAATCCTGAAATTTTTTGTCTTTTTATTACGTGCGCTATAAGTAAAATCCTCTATTTTTTGAAATTTGATTGCCCTGTACCAGCTACATATTTTCAAATGCGTTTTGCGGGGTTCTATTGCAAACAGTTTTCACAAGATCCGATTGGTCACTTTACGACTTCTTTTCCGGCTTCGAAGAATCGTTCATGCCCAAACAACGAAATGCGGTTCTAACAAAGATGTGATAAAACCGCATTTCCATTGGTTAGTATGAACGATGTTGAAGGCTTCGCAAGAAAGGGACGAATACAAACCCCACCCGATCGAAGACAAAAAGGAAATAGAAATTTTGATCAATCGGATATTTTTGAAACTGTTTGCTCAAAGTAAGAACCCGCGTTCGCAAAACGCGGCATTGGAAAATAAAATCCTCGGTTTTTTAAAAAAAACAAACCGTCAAAATAGATAATATTTAGGTTTTCTTCCTAATCAGTTCAAAGTTGAAATTCTCTAAATCATGAACAAGCGTATTTTTGTCTAAAGAATTCTCGTGTTCAAGGGATGCAATTTTAGCTTTTAAATGAGATCGAAGTTCAACGTTAAATTGTTTAACAATTATACAATGTTTTAAATATATTGCAATCAAAGAAATACTTTCCACCTGCCTGACAAAATGTTTCTTTATGTGATACTATGTGTTGTTGGACTACACTGACTTGAGACCGTATTTTTTACATCAATATTGTTGTGCGCAACAAGGAATTGATTACAATTAGATACTGTTTGTTGCGGAAAATAGGAATTGATTAATTAGCTGATACCTGTTTTGCAAAACATGCACCAGGTAATACAAACAAAGCGTTTGAAATGACATTTAACGCTTGTTTAATTTTTTCCCCTTCATATTGTGTGATTAACTGTGCACGAAAGAAGGAAGCCGAGAAGATTTCAGGAAATTACCTGTTGAAAGTAGAAATCGGCAAAAGCCCTATGCAACACCCAGTGTTACACCAATTTATTTCATTTAAAACAGTTTGAAAGCCTGCTGAATCAGATAAAGTGTTTTATTCTTGGTTTGATTGATTTTAGTTATGTAATATTTATAGTTAATTAGGATTGAGATCTAGCTACCTTTTTCTCAATGGACAGTTTTCTAGCCTCTCTTTCATTTATTTTTACACATTATGAACGTATGTTTTCCCTCGCTCTCTGTCTATCCGAGTTGTTTAATGTGGTTCATTCGTAACAGAAAAAGTTGCACAAAATGAAGTTATATTCCTTTTATAATTTTTGGAGTTTCTCACATAGGTAACGCCAATTTAATTGAATTCTATGTAGCTGCTAGTACTAATTAAATTTCTAGACATCTGCGCTAACCTTTCGATGACTTTGGTCCAACCGATTAGTAAGATTGATGAAAGCTTAGAATTTTGCTCTTTTTTGGGGAATTTGCGGTCAGTTGAATGCACCATTATGTCGATGGTAGGTTTCATACTCGCGGTGGGTGCTTGGTGTATGGTACAATGGGCTTCGCACGCGTATAATAATTTTTCCTTCATATTTGTGTTAAACGGATTTACCGGTTAATTTGGCTATGATGTTAAACGACACTCCGTAATCGGGGATACACTGACGCGCTGGACTTAAGCAATCAACAAAGGCGTCAAGCGATGTTATATCAGACCAATCAATTTCTTTTCTGTACGCTTAATATATGTGCAATCGCGCACACACACACACACACACACACACACACACACACACACACAATAATAATATATATATATATATATATGTATATATATATATATATATATAGCCAATGTAAACGAAACATAGCACCAGGTAGAAAATGCAATTAATTCAGTAGACCGGTTTCGTCCTTATTTGAAACTCTTCAAATGGAATCCAGAAACTGCCGCAGGCAGAACTGGAACCCGAACACATTCGATTCAGCATCTGAGAACCTATTTGTTGCACCACCCGTTCCAAAAACCACACGTAAATTAAAATCGTACATCGCGGCAAATTTTGGACAGAACTTGAATTGTTCCGATAAGAACGAAACTGGTCGTTTCGAAGAATAGCTTGTGCTATCTGTGGCACAGTGGATAGAGTCCAAAGACACTGAAGCAACTTTTCCTACGATCAGGTCCCGCTCATGAAAAATTCTGAACAATATTTGACGAGTCCATTGCCTTAGCCACATGATGCATTGTTTAGTCTACCCAAGTTGTCTCCTGCCTTGGAGCATAATGCCGGAACCCAATGAGGTGTAGTCAGTGAGCTCGATACGTATGCATTTAGGTTAGCTTGTCCTTGAGGTAGAACCTATTTCAATCTCTGTATATCTGAAGTTCTAACTACCCGTGATCTGTCATTATACAACAATAATCATGTTATTTGAGGAAACAATAAAGATTTGAAGACTAATGAAAGTATTTTGATTATAATTAAGTTGTCATACTCTGAACATTGCATCAGGAAACATAGGCAAACTCTGTACAGTACTTGAAATGTTCCCAAAGTTTACCTGATTACCTTTGCTCCCTGTTGGACCAGAGTCATCGAAAAGTTAGCGCAGATGTCTAGAAATTTAAATAGTAGCAGCTACATATAATTCAATAAAATTGGCGTTACCAATGCGAGAAACTCCAAAATAATAAAAGGAATATAAATTCTTTTTTTCCAACTTCTCCAGTTACGAATGAACCACATTAAACAACTCGGATAGACAGAGAGCTAGGGAAAACATACGTACATGCTGTATAAAAATAAATGAAATGAAATGAAAACAGTCCACATAGAAACAGGTAGCTGGATCTCAACCCTTATTAACTATAAATATTGCATAACTAAAATCAATCAAACCAAGAGTATAAAACTTTTTCTGCTGCAGCCTCCGTATGTTAGGCAAACTGTATTATTATTTGTTTTCCGAACCACAACGCCCTGTGTTTTTTCTTCTTGAAGAATGATGCCGGATTCTAATGAAGTGTAGTCTGTGAGCTCGATACGCATGCATTTTCGGAAATGGCCCATTTCGACTTGGTCATATCCCCGTAAATCTCCAATTATGAACTCGTTAACAGATACGGCCTGTCTTACAAATGCATGTGTAAATTCAAATTGCAAAATCTTTCATATTTGTGTATCACTTGGTCAAAATCGACTTTTTAGATACAGAAGAGTCTGAAAGATGTCAAAAGGTGTACCGAAATTTCTTACTGTGTTTCAATTAAAAATGTATGAAATCTTGCATGCTTTGACACGAAACAACCAAACGTCAAGCTTTCGAAATCTGATCTAGAATACTGTCTCCACGTTTTGGAAATTGCGACTTATGCTTTTTTCTAGTGCAGAATGGAATATATTCCACCTTTGTTCACTATTTTGAATGCGCGCGTACATTTTCTAATTGGACGATCAAAAATCGCGCAGCTGTTGATAGCGTTTATTTTAATGTATTTTAGTCTTAAAATATAGAAAAATACACCTTTTTTGGCAATCGAACAAATTTTATTTTTCAACACTGACCATACGTACTGATTTTTCAGCCATCTCTTGACTAACTGTGTTATATTACAATTTACTCACTTGTTAAATAAAAAATTCCTTTGATTCTAATAAATCCGTTGAATTGAAAAGACGGAAAATAAGAATAAAAACGTATGTTGTATGAGCTGAATAGTACTTCAGTATTATAGGCCTAATTAATGAATTTAAAAACAAATCAAGTTTGCGAGCTTGAAGTAAATACCAATCTCATTGTATTTAAACAATCGTCGAACAGTATAGCTAAACTACCGCCAGAATCCTAGTTTGCAGAGACATATATAGCACAATATACAAGATAAATAATTACAAGTATACAAATAATGGCTAATATACCTGAATGCAATGTTAATCTGGTATGTTGTCCCATGCTGCCGTTAATTAAACTAACATTGTGCCTAATATCGAAACAATGCTTTCGAAATGTCGCCACCTACTCTAACACAAATTTTAAAATTCTACCAACAGATAAATAAGAATGAAAGAAAAAAGATTAATTTAAATCAGCGTTAAATGTAGATGTTCCATTAGACGGCATGCACGATTATTAAACCAATGAGAATCAAGCTACATTATATGATTATAATTTGAAATAAAAATGTTGTGACCGTGAGGAGGACCAGGGTTGCCAGTTCTTTTTGCATTAACGCATAAGAAATGACGAAAATGTTAGCGATTAATTCATTAAGAGTCCGATGATTATGTGAAGGTCTGTATAAAATAATCGTCTTGACAAGGATTTTATTGACGGCAAAATAAAATAGAAAATACGAATAAAAATCATTTTGAAGAACTGCGACACAAGCAAAGGCCGCTTGTTCTGGCCTCGTTTCATAGTCAGTGGTTGAATACTCGTGAAAATCATGCCACACGCCAGTTCAATAAATAATATTTTTATATTCTTTATTAACGACATTTAGCCTATGATGTGCGATTGGTGAAAAGAGCATAATTTTGTTCAATGTCATATTTTGCTGCATTAAATGAATGGCTAAATATAGCAAACGTTGGAATCAAGTGGCATTCAAATCTGCATAAATATACGCAACGGATATTCTTGTCAAGTAAAAAATCGTTGATTGCACGTGTGACACCAGCTATTTGTGAAGTCATTATGCGAGCTCGAAATAAACACCAATACCATGGAATCTAACCAGTCGCACACCACAGCAAATCTAGAAAGCAGTCACAAGTACTGACGAATTTCCACCTTCAATTTTTCTCATTATTGTACAACGGCTAATTGACTAAGGAGAATTGAACTTTAATTGATGTTCATGCGACTTCAATATCTAGCTGACTCGCATAAATTGGTCTTGACTTGAAATGTCGGTTGCACAATTATTATGCAACTAGAAAGCCGAACTTATTTCAGCTTTCGCCAAATTTCCATAAACTATTCAGCTGAACCATCATTAATTGCGCTGGTGGTTATATACAAAGGGATTAGTGATTATGCATAGCTCGCAATCTTGATTTAACTAATTCTTGTCATCACCCTCACAATAGATGATTGTCTAATTGTCGGGCTTAAATAAATATAGTGACATCTTCAAAATGTTCATGTCCGTGACTGCATGGAAATTTTGCATTCGACATTTCAAGTCAGGTACACTGAGTAGTATATATATATATAGAGAAAAGAGTATATATATATATATATATATATATATATATATATATATATGAAATGAAGTATAATTCTAGTTAGTCACTTTGCCAATGTACTAAGATGATGATCATGGAATGTTAAAATACAACAATATACATGACTGATGGTAGTTTCTCCATGTTGCGTGATTAGTTAAATTCAATGGGGTTGGTTTACATTTCAAGCTCTATAGCTTGAATTAAAAAATTGCTATCACCATCCATGCAATCAATATTTGTTCAATTGTCTAACTTACGTAGACATGACATAAGCTGCAAAAAGATCATGTTTGTGACTATACTGGAATCATGCAGTCGACATTTCCAGTCAACTCAAATTTATGCTAGACAACTAGAGATGAGAGCCACGTATATGATATTACATGATTTATGTATGAATTACAGTTTTATCATCGTTGATTGGTTTGCCGTTGCGCTCAAACGGCGACCATAGATGAATTAAACGAACATTGGTTGCGCGGGTGGTGATAAAATTAGGCAGAATAAGGCGCGACCCGAAGTCACTGCATTATCTATTATATGTCGGTAGGCTTACTCAGAATGTAGAAAAGGCAATACCCATCCAGCAGAATTGCCTTTTCTACACTATACAATTCTTAGTTTATACTGACATATTTAAGTAATTAATGGGTCAGGTGTTTATATCAAGACCGCAACCTTGATTATAATAATAATAGGTGACCATAGATGATCAAATCTTGTCAGTACGTGTGACTGACGGTAGATTTGATATGTTTTTCGACGGATTAGACATAATCAGATTTGTGCTTATTTCAAGTTCGCGTACTTCATTCAAGTAATTCCTGACAACAGAGGATTGTTTTAGATAATGCGTACTTTGTACTAAATTATTTCAAATGTGAAAACAAGTTTATGATTAAAACAGCGTGAACAAGAAGTACAATCAAAAGTTTAAGCATTTGATTTAGTAAATCTGATCAATTTTTTAATGTTTAAACTGTAAAGGTATGACACTTAAAATCATCAACTCTCATCACTCAGCCTTCAGAAATTTATCAATAACGTCAAATACTGTATTAAAATCCGGATTTAACACTCAATGACTGTCAATTAGTCTTCCTAGAATTACTCAAACCACGCAATGAAGTAACATTTCGTCTTTATCGTAACATCAAACCTTTGTTACAGAATAATTTGAGCACCTATTCTGCAAAAAATTCATATTTTATTATATGTGTGGACGTGAACTAGAGAAATTAAAGCGGATGAAAATTTCATGTATATGTATCCAGATTTAGAAGTTCATTCAGAGAATATATATATATATATATATATATATATATATATATATATATATATATATGTGTGTGTGTGTGTGTGTGTGTTTGTGTGTATGTGTTTGGTGAGGTATGAGCGCTAGGTTTCTGTGTTCACGCTCACGCTTTTGCGTACGTGTGGATCGGAATATGGGTGTGTTTAAATGTAAGTTTGCAATGGCGTTTGGCCTCTTAGCGTAATCCTACCTTAAACGTCTTATTAATAATTAACGACGTACCACGCCCAAAATGTCCATAGACGTCTTAAATTCTCTAAGAAGCATGCATCGCAATGCCATTTATTACACTATAACGCATGACATGTATTTTATTATAGACCTATTTAGTTCCCCGTCTATCATTATGTCCTAAATTATTTAATAAAAAAAATTTATAAAGAAACTGACGCATATAAATAGTTTTGTTTCACCAAGTCCTCTGTTAACAGACTGGCATGCATTTTCGCAGTTTTTGGATGACCTAGTGCCTACCCATCTGATTATCGGACAAACTTCTCACTCAACTGCATATGCGTCTGTCTTTCCTAAACTAACATTTTGATTGGTTGATAAATTGAACAACCAATAGAAGCTCTAACAACTAAAATATAGAAATGAAATCGATTCTCCCAACTACTCACTTATGTGGTTTTTAGTTAGGTCTCAGCAGAATAGAACTATGTGCTTTGGAAGTGTGTCAACATTGTACGCCATTCTGGATGGGGAGCCCGTGATTTAGAAAATCTAACGCGGATGTACGTTTTTAGCGAAAAAATGAATGGAATTTTTACTCGGTAAATCATTTCAATTAGTTTTCTTTGAATAATCAATTTTACATTAATGGTCATCGATACTGACAGACGGATCTATCATGAAGCCTAAATATTTACCCAAAAGAGGATATTTACACAAAATGCTTTATTTCCACTACTTGATTTTAGTGTTTCTCAGTGTTCTTTGTGGAAGAAGTTTGGGTGAAAATGTCTGTCTACCAAATCAGCAAGCCAAATTTGTTCAGCCTATTGTGCCTCTTTACTTATTTGTGGTTCATAGATCGGGAGCGACAACAAGAGATGCTAATTTAGTCTACATAACTGAGTACGACGTTGCTAATAGAATATGCCAAACAAAAGCGTTCAGTTTGAACAATTACTCTAAAAATCTACCTCAGAAAATCTATGAATGCAAGGACATAGATTTGCTCTGCTTGGACAAGAATGTGAAACAGAGGGCGGTGAGTTGCTTTCATTCAGGGTTTCGTGTCAATTCCACTAGTCACGCCCAGATTGCATTCAATGTTGAAACTGCGATATTTCTACGCGACAATTCAACGAAAATGGTGTGTCTTCTAAGTGGTGGTGAGCATTTAAAATATAATATTTGAGTTTTGCGTTTTTTCTTAAAATTTTCCGCCTAAATTATCAGTTTTTGGTGAAAATCATTGAGTGGATGTTGACAAAAAGCGACACATTATCGACAGATATTCGTGGGTCTTGAATCAGTTAACGGTAATAGGTGAAATAAAACGCGGTAGATTTGATGCAAGTGCGTGGAAACATCAGATGCCAAAAAGGTTTCTGATGCTCTTTAAGCATTCATTAGCAAAGTCTGAAAATGTGTACAGCTATTACCCGCATACGCAAAACGCGGCATGTATACTGTCTTGGTATAAATACCTGAACCATTAAGTACACACATTTTTCAGTATAAACTAAGAATTGTATAGTTTAGAAAAAGCATTTCATCCAGTATTTAACGAGTCGTCGAACAATATAACAAAACTGCCGCCAGCCGATGACTGGTTAAATACGATGGGATTGGTGTTTACTTCAAGCTCTCACGCTTAATTTAAAGAATTGTTACCACCATTAGCGCAATCAATTCTTGTTTAATTCATTCAGTAGACCGGTTTCGTCCTAATTGAGAATTCGTCACGTACTGGACAGCATTAGTCGCGGACAGGGCTCGAAACTGGGCACGTCTGGTTCAAGTCTTGTCCGCGGTAAATTCTGGCCTTTACGAGACGAGTTCCCAATTGCGAGGAAACCGGTCTACTGGATGAATTGCCTTTTCTACACTATACAATTATTAGTTTATGATGCCACATATGTGTACTTAGTGGGTCAGATGGTTATAGTAATTGTTATCACCACCCGCGCAACGTATGTTCGTTTAATGTATTCTATCTTTTTGCTCTTGAATGATATTTGCACCAGGTAATGTGGATCTATCTCTACTAGACTCTTGCTTTTCCCATAAAAAAGTAGTTTCACACTCTCACCACAAATTCTGTGTTAGTTAATGATGAAGAAATTGATTTTTTTGTTTAAATACGAAGTGTGGATATTGATAAAACAAACCACATTTCGGTCGAAATAAATGTAAAGAATAATTTGGGATGTATGTCATAATAGTGATTGGAAAATTACGAATCTAGTAACAATGTATATTCTCTCATTTTTCATGATATTTATTTTATAACTTCTATGAAATAAATTAATTTCTTTTTTATGTGCCTCTGTTTTATTGTGCATCATTTGTCGAAACCCATTGTTAACATCGAGCGTATTCTATTGGCATTAATGTGTCAGACTAAAACTTATCTGGAAAACGGTTTCGTCATTTATGTTTACAATATCAGTGTTAGTTAAAAGTGACAACGAAGCTCAAACCATTTACAAAATGATAGTAATCATCAAGCCAAGAAATCACCAGTCAATGATGGGATTTCAAATAAATTAACAATTTTAGCCCCGTAAAAGCGAAAATAATATTTATTATGTGTTTTTCATAATTATAATTTCAAGCATTCAATACAAATTTTTGATTCAGATTTAAATTGTTAAAATGGTTCAAAGATTCTATGGTTATTTTGGCATAACGGTAAGCATATTAATTAATTTACAGTAAGTTATTTCATATAGATGTTATCTCGGTTAAGGAATCATATCGTGTAAATTGTCCAATCATCAATGGGTACCTGTGTTGTGTTCGATTTTGGGTGAACTGCAAATTTGATCTCTTTCATCATTTAGTTGACTCTTCGTTACATTCCAAATTCTATTTTCGAGTTTAGCTTATTTCACATGTCTATAGAGTTTCTCTATTTGACCAAAATTCCTACCACCAAGTTTTTCATAAAAGATTCAATTTGAAGTTCATTTTGTAATCTAATAATGGTGTGATTGTGAAATATTTACATGGTTTAAATTTTCCCTGAATGAAACGGTTTACGGTAAAACTTATCATTGGTCAACGAAATCTAAATTTCTATTGGACTATGCAACTCAATCGATTTTTTTATGTTTAAGTACATATAATGCTGTTGCGCAAACGTTTTAAGTCAATACGCCTAATACTGTATTAACTAATTGCTTAATTAATTAATAAATAATTTATAATCCATCTATTGTTTAGAAATTATTAAACACAATAGTCATGGTTATGTCTTGCTCAATTGCTACATCTGGCATCTCACAAACACCTGCTGCAAGTTGGGTGATAAAGTGCACCAAAAATGGTTGGTGTATAATCCGAAACGAATGAAAATGTTTATTTTTACTTTTTTCGTAGGATAAATTTAATTACTATCGATAAACCTTAAATATTTGATTGAATGAGACTTCAACAATAACTCACTCTATATGATATATTTACGGGGTCTTTAAAGGATAACAACACTGTGGCTATTGTGTTAGTATTCCAATGCCGCGTTTTGCGTACGCGGGTAATAGCTGTGCACTGTCAGTTCCACAAAGATCCGATTTATCACAATTTCCAATTATGTTTTGTCGTTGATCGGGTTGGATTATAATTCGTTCCAATGGAAATTCAGTTCTATCACATCTTTGTTTACTGGCGACGTTTCGGTGCCTACTTTCCAGCACCATCCTCAGGCCACAAAACACAGTACTTTAATCACAATAGCAGATTTAAGCAAATGTGGTAACCTCGTTCCAAAACCATTCTGTTTATATATTTTTTGACTCAACACTAGTTTTAATCATAGTAACTAAACTCAATATATAACTATTTGTAATTAGCAGACCAATCCTTACCTCAGCTATCTCAAATTCCCGGTATACATAATCTCATCTCGTATGCAGAATATTGTAGGGGAGAGAGACAGTATCGAACCTTTTCTTATTTGTTATAACTGTATTGCTACTATGTCACGGTAATCAAAATTCAAAATTGATAAAACTAAAACCTTGACTGTCATATACTGTATTTTATTTAAATCCGGGAGCTCTAATGTATACAATGGTGTATAAGGTATTGCGCACATAGTAACAAATTAGTTCAAATATGGAGCAGCAAGTTACTTAGATGGATGGAGAGTGAATGTCACAGCGACGCTTAGGTGAAAGATTAAAGAGAGAGAGGTAGAGATAGTATGGACAACTAACGTTTTTTCAAAAACTAATCGTAAGCACAATGCGATGTTAATCAAATCATAGAAATAATTGCATAAGAATATTTGCTCATATGACTAAAATAATTCATTTTACCTGTATACATATATAACTAAATATAATATCGTAACATCTTTATATATATATATATATATATATATATATATATATATATATATATATATATAGAAGAAGGACCATTGTTAATTGTTAAACATGAATATTTTCTATTCTTTATTATTTATTTATTACGTTAGTCACACCTTATATCAATATATAAAATACATGTCAATATGTATAAAAACATATATATGAATATAAGCAACAGTGTGAGATCCAACATCTCTAATCCTATATATATAGATACATTAGTAATAAATATTTATTAGGTTATGCACACCTTATATTAATATATAAAATACATATCAATATGTATAAAAACATATATATATATATATAATATATAGTATATATATATATATATATATATATATATATATATATATATATATATATATATATATATATATATATATATATATATACGTTTGCATATTTCTAAAATTATTATTTTATTTTTTTTATTTTTTATTCCTGTTTTTACCAATTAATCTAATTGTATATTTATTTATTCACACCTTATATAAATATATAAAATACAATATGTATAAAAAACATATATATAAATATAAGCAACAGTGTGAGTTAAATGTCATATATATATATATATATATATATATATATATATATATATATATTATTCCAATAAATATATATTTTAATAGTAATGTCTAAAATGATTAATGTCCGTATATTATATATATATATATAATGTATATAGAATAAACCTATCTATCTACCGATAGACCTATCTATATATCCGTCTATCTACCACATTTTGAGTTACTCTTAAAATTAAAAGGATAATTGATAGCTCTTAACCATGAATATATTCTCTAGGACTAACGTATTATTCATTTATTAAGATATTTCTACCTTACATAAATATATAAAATATAAGCTACAGTGTGAGTCAAATGTCTCTTATCTAATGTCCTATATACTAACCCTTGCTAAATCTGTATACCCTCTTCTGGAACATTTTTATTGAGGAAGATAAGTATATAGGAATTGATATTGGTACAGTTCTTTCGCTATCAGTGTTCTATAAGCGAGGTTTTTTACTTAGGTTCCCACTTAATTCAGGTTCCGCAGCCTCACGTTTTCTGACCGTAGAAAATGCTTCATTAAATATTGGGCCCAACGACTTTTCTACCGATGTTACATTCATTACACCTTTTCCTGATTTTATTTCAATTGACTCTCTAATTAGTCTAGTTAATCTGTTGCGGTTGCATAACGCGATGCGTTTACATCCTTCCCAGTCTATTTCATGACCCGTTTCCTTCGAATGCCTAGCTAGGTCTGATCTTTGAATGTGTCCATATTTGCAGGCTGTCTTGTGTTCACCTCTACGAACCTTTATAGGTCGCATGGTTTCGCCTATATACCTGAGATTACATTCTTTGCAAGGTATCGCATATACTCCTGATGTCTCGAGGGGTTCTACTCTTTCTTTTTGGTTAGGTAGTTTATTGCCTATAGTAAGCGATTGTCTTAAAACTGTTTTAATCTTGTATTTAGTTGCTATTATTCTAATTTTCCTGCTCAATTTTGAATCAGGTAATACCATAATTTTGTGCTTATCCGGTTCTGTTTCCTTCTTTACTTTGTTTATTATGTTATTATTAAATCTCTGCAACATCTCATCTATTAATCTATCTATTATACTTGACGGATAGCCATTTAGTTCGAATATTTCCCTTAATCTCCTCATTTCCTATTCTCTATTTTCTATATCCACTATTCTAAGACTCCTTAATATCATGGATTTAAGAATGCCTATTTTCATTCCATATGGATGATTTGATAAGAAATTAAGAAGAAGTCTTGAATAAGTCTCTTTTCTAAAAATATCTCTTTCAAATCTGGAACCATTCCGTTTTATTTTCACATCCATAAAGGGTAATTCATCATTATTCTCTTTTTCCAATGTAAACTTTAACTCACCTAATTGGTTGGCTAATTCGAGGAATTTATTTAACTCATTATCACCATGATTCCAAATTATAAACATATCATCCAGGAATCTTACATACAAGTATGGCTTGAGAGGAGATTTTAATAACAGATTTTTTTCAAAATAGTGCATAAAAATATTAGCAACCGGGACTGATAGTGGTTGCCCCATAGAGACACCTTTAACTTGTTTATAAAATTCATTTCTGAACCTAAAGTAGGTGGAGGACATACAAATATTTAAGATTTCCATAGTACTACTTAACATCATTTTACTACCTTCTATTATCTCTGGGAACTCTGTTAAACAACGCTGCACACTTTCTAATGCTGCTTGTACCGGGACATTAGTATACATCGATACAACGTCCAGGCTAGCCATTCCATCATTATCATTCAAATTATATCTACTAATAATGTCAATAAAATGATATGTATTCTTTAAAGTATAATCTAAGAAATAAGTATATTTTCTAATTCTGTTGCATAGAAATTTAGACAATCTATAAGTTGGTGAGTTTTGTACATTAACAATTAATCTAAGTGGATTCCCCTGTTTATGAATCTTCACTAGAACATAAACTCTCGGAGGGACTGTATCACGTTGAATTAATGAATTCCCAAGTCCTGGTTCTAATTCCTTCGATTCAATCGTTCTATTAATTGTAGTCTTAACTTGTCCTTGTAACTTATCAGATGGATCTTTATTTATTTTGTTATAAACCTCGCAATTATTTAATTGTTCATACACTTTCAATTCATAATCTGACCTGTTCCTGCCTTTGTCTATTTTTTAAAATTTCATTATCCCTCGTTTTGTCTGTGAAATCTTCAATGTGTTTGAAATCGAACTTATGTAATCTCGCCAGTAATATGGATCTTATTTTTGTCTTCTCTCTAATCAGTTCAAATTTACGTTTGTTTAGTTTATTAATCGATATTTTTATTAAATGTAAACAAAGTTCATGCTTATGAGTATTTCCTACTTTATCCAAAACGAATGAAAGTTTAAACCCAAAACATTTCGGTATAACATTAAATTTTAAACATTTATTAAGGAACGAGGTATTTTCCACTTGCCTAACAATCTGCATCTTCTTCCTCTTGTACTGATTCATAAGTGTGACGACTGTTTCATCATATTTGATACTCAAGTATTTTTTGAATGTTGACTGCGTGCTAGCTCGATATATTCCAATGCCGCGTTCTGCGTACGCGGGTAATAGCTGTGCACTGTCAGTTCCACAAAGATCCGATTTATCACAATTTCCAATTTTGTTTTGTCTTTGATCGGGTTGGTTTATAATTCGTTCCAATGGAAATGCGGTTCTATCACATCTTTGTGATTAACGTAACAAAATTAAATAATAAAAATAGAAAATATTCCTGTTAAACAATTAACAATGGTCCTTCTTCAAATATATATATATATATATATATATATATATATATATATATAAAGGTGTTACGATATTATACTTAGATATAGTATAGGTAAAATGATTTATTACCTTTTAGTCAGATAAATGTATGCAATTATTTCTATGATTTGATTAACATCGCATTGTGCTTACGATTAGTTATTTTAAAAAACGTTAGTTGTCTATACTATCTCTATCTCTCTCTCTCTTTAATCTTTCACCTAAGCGTCGCTGTGACATTCACTCTCCATCCAGCTAAGTAAGTTGCTGCTCCATATTTGAACTAATTTGTTACTATGTGCGCAATACCTTATACACCATCGTATACATTAGAGCTCCCGGATTTAAATAAAATACAGTATATGACAGTCAAGGTTTTAGTTTTATCAATTTTGAATTTTGATTACCGTTATAACAAATAAGAAACGGTTCGATACTGTCTCTCTCCCCTACAATATTCTGCATACGAGATGAGATTATGTATACCGGGAATTTGAGATAGCTGAGGTAAGGATTGGTCTGCTAATTACAAATAGTTATATATTGAGTTTAGTTACTATGATTAAAACTAGTGTTGAGTCAAAAAATATATAAACAGAATGGTTTTGGAACGAGGTTACCACATTTGCTTAAATCTGCTATTGTGATTAAAGTACTGTGTTTTGTGGCCTGAGGATGGTGCTGGAAAGTAGGCACCGAAACGTCGCCAGTAAACAAAGATGTGATAGAACTGAATTTCCATTGGAACGAATTATAATCCAACCCGATCAAAGACAAAACATAATTGGAAATTGTGATAAATCGGATCTTTGTGGAACTGACAGTGCACAGCTATTACCCGCGTACGCAAAACGCGGCATTGGAATATATCAAGATAGCACGCTGTCAACATTCAAAAAATATTGTATTAGTAACCAATACCAACATTGTAGCACCTAAAAGGTACATTTTACTAACAATATGATTGCCGAGTCGGTACATGGTACCAACATGATGGATATAAACGTATGCTATAGTTCACTAATTTATCCGTCTTCAATTAAGGAAAATCAGACTAACGTTCCGGCCAATCAAAGTTCTCCACAAAAATTTTCGGATTTGCACCTCTTGTAAACTACTGATTCAAAAAAGAAAGAAACGCACAATTGCTAACAAATTAGAAATACTACTTTATATTCCAAATCGAAAATCACTATGAACCATAAAACAAATTTTCGAGCTATCAACAGGTTTTGTTATTTTGTTTTATTAATTTATTATTAATTTATACCACGTAAATATTTAGAAATTAAAAATCTTTTTAAAATCTCTTTCATTTATTTATAAGGCTTAAATACAAATTATATAATTTACCTATCAGGTATAAAATCCCCGTCTACTTCCAGGTCGATAAACGCATAACTAACATTAGAAAACTTAAATATGTATTGCGGTTTGATCCTTCTTGATCAGTGTTCAGTCGTGCACTGACGAAGACCATGACTGAAGGATACGTCTTGATTTGGTACGTTGAGCGGTGGGTATCGATAAGTGGATTGCGTATATCTCGAGGTTTGATGATATATATATATATATATATATATATATATATATATATGACTAAATATATTTGTATATATATTTGTATATATATATATATAGATATAGATATTAATATACCCTTATATATATGCATAAATTTATGTGGGTGCATGTTTACGACAATATTTCAGAACATTAATTTAGCGCACGGCTGCACTTTTGGTAAAATCCGTGCAAATTTTCTATTAGTTTTATTTAAGCAAAAAACTCTTTCCTTAAAATAAATGTATTTGCATATATATATATTTATTATCCCACCTCCAAATCCACTTTATATAATTTTTAAAGGTATATGGTATCGTGTGATATAGTTTTAAATATACTTGATAAATCCAGACACACACATATATAACATATTTAGTCATATATATATATATATATATATATATATGTATATATATATATATATATATAAACAGATATTAATATACCATTTTTTAAATATATATATATATGGATTTCTCAATACAGCCCTTGCTAAGTTTTGTATTACCTCTTGAAGTACAAATAATGTTTCGCCAGTGGATGCACTTAGCACGAAAAACGCACAAACAGTTTGATCCAGTTTGAGCAATGAACACTAGTAGCGATAATAGCCAACTTGTCATCGATTCGAGTGGGCGATTCACACAAACAAATTATGTGCAGGAGGGGACATTCAATTCAAGGTTAACCAAACGATACTTTCAGAGAAATGAAACGATAACGAAAATCTGTTAGCCTTAAAATATTACAGAAATAACACGTTAAAGATATCAGATTCATCGTTTAACTTAGTAAATTTTCCCGATTACATCAGAATTTATTTTAATTTATGCCTTTTCATAAATCATCGGTTTTCGAAATACTATGTTTGTCTGCAAGAAAACCTGTAATGTCCTTACTAGCCATATCGACATTAAGTCCGTAAGTATGTATTAGGTTTTGCGAACCTAGTAACAAATTAGTTCAGTTGTGACCAGAAGGATAAACCAAAGGCAGCATGAACGGAAAGTATAATCTCATGCACATTCGTTTCGTGCTTACTGGCGACTCATCAGTAGGAGCCGGTATTACGCCCTTTAACCACTATATATTTGGTAGAAGAATGTGGAATAATAGGACGGTAAAATCTCCTAGACGAATGTCTGTCATTTACATTATTTAATTCATACATTTAGCTATTTACTTGTGAATTTATTTATTTATTAATTTAGTATATTTGTTTGGTTGTTTGTTAGATAAATAGATAGATATTTAGATAGATAATTAGTTAGTTAGTTAGTTAGTTAATTAATTAATTAATTAGTTAGTTATTTAGTTATTTAGTTAGTTAGTTAGTTAGTTAGTCAGTTAGTTAGTTAGTTAGTTAATTAGTTAGTTAGTTAGTTAGATAGTTAGTTAGTTAGTTAGTTAGTAAGTTAGTTAGTTAGTTAGTTAGTTAGTTAGTTAGTTAGTTAGTTAGTTAGTTAGTTAGTTAGTTAGTTAGTTAGTTGGTTAGTTAGTTATGTAGTTAGTTAGTTAGTTAGTTAGTTAGTTAGTTGGTTAGTTAGTTATTTAGTTAGTTAATTAGTTAGTTAGTTAGTTAGTTAGTTAGTTAGTTAGTTAGTTAGTTAGTTAGTTAGTTAATTAGTTAGTTGGTTATTTAGCTAGCTAGTTATTTAGTTAGTTGGTTAGTAAGTAAGTTAGTTAGTTAGTTAGTTATTTAGTAAATTAGTTAGTTAGTTAGTTATTTAGTTATTTAG
>JAQBSW010006745.1:0-46118 GCA_029291075.1 Eudiplozoon nipponicum | reverse complement strand
GGAACGCATCGACCGGAGCGAGCGTGTTTGCGGTTTTTCAAAATTTCCCTATTTTTGAAGGATAACGGGTTTCATTTTGTTTTTAATTTCAGATTCTCGGGATTCTTTTGTCTGATCTTATTTTTAGGTTACACAAGGAATCTACCTACACACACTTTTTCTTTCCTTTTTTTGGATTTTACCTTCAGTTATCTAGGACCTTTTCCTAGCCCACCCGATCTCTCATTTATTTTTGACATTTCAATACCCATTGTTTTCTTTTTCCTCTCATCAACAATTCTGCTCTTCTATCCCACTCCACCATGAACCAGCTCTCGTCGCAAGCCCCCATCTCCCCGTTCATCACCCAAAAGCTTATGTCTAACATCACTGATCTCCAACAGCAGATGGCGGACATCTCAGGATTAATTGGAGCCCTGACAGGCAACCTCTCATTACCCACTATTCAACCCCATTTGTTGCGTCAGGCTGACGCGTTTCTGAATGGGGTAGCCAGGGAGGTTGCCCTAAGAAACCATAACAAGAGAAACATCTTTTTATGGTCCCCACGCTCCCCACTCTCAAAGGATGCCCTGGCCTCTGATTTGATCAGCCAATTAGGAGACAACTTTAGCCAACTTAAAGAAATCTCCTCGGGTAAAGGTCAAGCCTTTATTCTTTCCTCACACAAAAGACTGTCTGACGATGAGCTTCGTCACATAAAATTGCACTCGCCCACTTTAGCATCTGGGAAAATCAAACTAAAGCGTGATCATACGCTACTTCAGAGAACCCTAGAGAAAACCCTAACACCTCAACCCGACTCCACCCCCCCACCTCCAGCTCATCACGCCTTTCCGGGCTGGAGCAATCCAAAGAAAAGCCGCTCTGTTCACGGCGGAATCCTCGGTGATGCCCCTTCCTCCGGTCCACTCCTACTGACACCTTCCCGATTTGAAGGCCTCCCTCTCACTTTTAGCCCCTACACCGCAACCAATTCTCCCTCTCAGTCTCAAGCTCTACCTCGTCGACGAGGCCGACCACGCCGCTCCAAGCCTACTAACAACGAAACCTCTCTTCCTAGTACGTCCGCAGGGTCCACATCTCCACGACAAGTTATTCCTGGGACGGAAGCCACCACTCAGAGACCGAACAAACGCAAGTCGGCCAAGGCCAAACGGGACTCGGACCCAGCCCCACCAACTTCAACTCCCGCTATTGAAGCCATTATCGACCCCACCCAGGACTGCAGCGTCTCAGCTCCCGATCAGTCACTGTCCCCGCTCTCCCCATCATCGCACCCTCAGGGTGCTCTCTCGTGCCCAGACTTCTCGCCCCCCTCTTGCTTTCAAACCATCCAACTTCCTCACCCACCTGACAAACGAGGGACAAAAGAAATCCACATCGATGCTGACCACTCCATCCTTGTCAATGAGCGGTCAGTCACCCTCATCAGCCCTAAATCCCGTCCCGCCCGCCAGCGGAAAGCCCCCGCACGCTTCTCCTCCCCGATCTAACCATCCCTCTTTCAGAGCACTCTCCGCAATTCTCATCAATTGCAGATCACTTACGCCAAAAATCAATCATCTTCGAGCATTTCTATCCTCTAACGAGATAGACATTTGCTTTCTCGTTGAGACCTGGCTGTCCCCTTCCATCCACTGTGATGATCTCTTCCTCATTCACGGATACACGTTTCTTCGTAGCGACAGAACTGTCGGCCGCGGGGGTGGTCTAGCCGCCTATGTTCGATCCCTTCTTATGCCCAAACGCTTACCGACATCAAACACTCAAGGATTAGAATTTTTCTCGTTTCAGCTACTAATCCACAACCAAAGCATATCTACCTGCGTTGTCTACAGACCCCCTAATCTCTCACTCATCGACGACACTCGCGGGGCTCAACTCCTTTCTACTTTTTTCTCTCTACACTCTGATCGGTACGTTGTTGTGGGTGATCTCAACCTCCCCTCGGCTAATTGGCATAACCTAGATTCGGAAAGTCACCCACTGCTCCGACTCTTCGCGGACAACTTGCTACATCAATTCGTGCACTTTCCGACCCGAGGACACAACCAGCTGGATTGTGTACTCTCCAACAACGAGGTGACCGATGTTCACTCTCGGGAGATCTTCCCTAATCTTGATCACTGCCAGGTATCCTTCCTCTTACCTCTCTCATCCTCCACCCATCGAGAAGACACACATCCGTTCAGGAGATTCACCAACTGGGAAGAGTTTCGCCGACTCTGTGACGCTGTTAACTGGAGGGACCTCTTTCTCCCAAACAATCTCTCCTCGTGTTTTACTGAAGTTCATAACATCCTATCCTCCCACTACAACTCCGCCACCTCTATCCAAAACGTACACTCGACGAATAAGTTGAACGCTCTGTTTAAGGCACGGGACAACCTAGCACGCAGCTCTCGTCTACGCACTTCGTCACTTGCCCGCGCCCTCGCTCTGAGACGCATTGATGGACAAATTAATCAGGCTATCAACAAACAAGCGCTCCGCATCGAAAGACGCATTCGCTCAGCTCCTAACCCCCGGGCAAAGTTCGCCATCATCAAACACCAATTGTTGCAAAAGCCTAAAACCTCGTATATCAACTTCTCTCAGTCAGACGACCTTTGCTTCGCTAACGATTATCTGACTCATCTTCTCGACTCATTTTCCTCTCCCACTCCGCCTATTGAGATGGTAGACAACGGAGACCCCGAGAACCTACGCTGGTTATACGTCTCTCCGGCTTCCGTCGCCCAAGCAGTTAAAGACATTAAATCTAAACACCAATTTGATCAATACGGTGTTTCAGTCAGCATGATTGCGCTGCTTGGCTGGAACGTCTTCTCTCTAATTGCAGATGTTATTAATCATTGTCTCGAAACCACCTATCTTCCCCCGGACTGGCTTTGCTCGACGATCTCTCCCATCCCCAAAAACGGCTCTTCCTCGATCTCATCATTTAAAGATCTCCGCCCCATTACTATCGTACCTTCTTTCACCAAAATCTTCGACAGGATCCTATACAACCTAATCTACCCTTTCATTAAGTCTCATGAAAACTTCTACCTCCTTGATGATCAACATGGATTCTTGAACGGCCGCTCATCTTCCACCAACTTAGTTAGTATTCTCGATCATTGCTACTCTTCTTTCTCTAAAGGGCTTCAGTGCACTCTCCTCTTCCTAGATATATCCAAGGCTTTTGACTCGCTGTCATTTTCAGCAATTGAATCTGCCTTAATGAGAAGCGGTATATGCGGCAATGTTCTCAATCTTATCAGCTATTATCTTCGGAATCGATATGCAAGAGTAAAAGTTGGCAGTAGTCTCTCGAGGCCAACCCATGTCCGATCCGGTGTTCCCCAGGGCTCTGTACTTGGTCCCATTCTCTTCAACCTTACACTCGCACACATACAGGTTGAAGACACTCTTTTCAAGCTGTTCAAATATGCGGATGATATGGTCATCGTATTCAGCAACCCCACAACTTCCAACCCTTCCTCATCCCTTATATCGGAGCTCCTATCCTCGCTCCACTTGCAGCTCAGCGGAATCGGGCTCAAACTAAATCCCACCAAAACTCGCTTAATGAGACTCTCGTCTGATCCATTCTGCTCTATCCCGGCTGCCAACTACCCCCTCGACATAGAAATAATAGATTCGGCCAAACATCTCGGCATTCAATTCTCAAAATCCCTAGACTTCTCCCCACACCTTACACACACTACTTCCAAACTCTTCAAATGGGCCCGTCTGATCTGTTTTAAGACTAACAATCCCACTCTCCAACTCACATTATTCAAGGTCTACGTTCTGCCCCTCATTTCCTACGCCAGCGAATTCTACTGTCCTCTCACCCACGCCTCCTCGTACACCATTGAACAGGTATCCTCCAGATTTCTTAAGCGAGTCTTCCCGAACTGCCAAAACTACAGGGAACGCCTACTTCTAGCTAACCTTCTTCCGCTTTGGTTCACACGTCACCTTCGAGTCATTTCTTTTATCCATAAGATCTCAACTTCCTTACCACTCTCCAACTTTGCCCACCCAAGTCACCACTACGCCACACGTTCTAGTAACTCTTCTATCCAAGCCAACCATACCCCCACCATATTTAAAAAAGTCTATCTCTTCTCCAAAGCCACCAATGTTTTCAACGCTCTTCCCACAGATATAAAGCTCCTATCCCAGCACGAATTCAAAAAGGCAGCACATCAGTACTTCTTCAACAAACTTCTCTGCGACACCACCGATTGGAAACGAAACTGGTTCCTTCTCAATCCATAACATTCACCTCTCCCCAGGCTATTCTCTTTAATCTCTCTAATCTTCCACTTTACCTCCTTGGTCTTCATCCTTTCTTCTTGACTCACTGATTCCTCTTTTCAACCCATTCATAACCCCATCTTATCCATGTAGTGGATACCTTACTAAGTTTTCTTCATCCAATTCTTTTCTTTCTTGTTTCAGCGGAGGACCGATAACCCAACAGGACATCGACCTTCCCTGGCCTTCCTTCAATCACAACCTCGTTCTACGGATACCTGCGACACGTACAAGAAGCTGGTTTTCAATCCGGCTGATTCCATCCACGTCCATGCTATGCTCCATCAACTCAACCTCCACGACAATGGACTCCATCGACCGATGTCTGCCCACGATCAGCCACCTTTATCATCTTTATTATATATATTTTCGAACTCACTTTTACCTAGAAGCTCTGACAATTCATGGACTTTCTCCAATTGATCTTGTCTAGTCAAATGGAATTTCGTTCCTACTTATTTTTTTTCACCAGATTGAACTATCATTGACGTTTTTATATCTTTTACCTACCAAAAACTCCCCAGTCATCAAATACTTTGCTAGTCACAATTCCACTCACCTCCACATATCCTACCCTTGATTTGTTTTTCAATGGTCGGGCCAGTTGGCCTTTGATGCCAAATAAATGTATTATTATTATTATTATTATTATTATTATTATTATTATTATTAATTACTTCAAAATGAAAATGTGCATATTTCGTACATAGAAAATTATTTTGCGTAAAATTTTACTGGGCATCCTATTATATGTTTTGGTATAATGTCTAAACTACAATGCAATTTGCATCTTCCATCGGAAAATTTGAAAAAAAACTTCACATATTAAGTTAAAATTATCTCAATTTGTACATTTCTATCTTGAATTCTGTAAACATCTTCAACAGTATCAATGAACAATGATTGCATAATGGTTTAAGCTACGGTTCGAGCATATCGGTTATTGATTTAGCTAAAACATGGAACCTGGATTCGACCATGAATAATATTAGCCTCATAGTACGGACATTTTTGTGTTTTTTGTGGTCTGTACAATAAAAAATCATTGGTTGTGCGGGTGTTCATATATATATATATATATATAATGGGATTTGTGCTTATATCAACTCCGTAAGGGTAAATGATCCGACTGTTAAGAGCTTCCGTGCAACGACCTTACCATGAAAATCAGCTTCGATTATGATTTGAATTTAATTTATTATATTCCACTCGACTTTGTCTATTTCATCAGATGTGCACTCACGACGTGAGAATATATTGCCATCTCTTAACACGTGCTCCACGCTTGCGGGTTGTGTGATTTGTTCATTGAAGACGACGCGCTTGACTTGACTAGCAAGTAGCACTAAGCTTTCTGAATTTTTGCGCATTTAAACCAATTCAGCTGTCAGGTCTGCTTGGTTAAATTAGCTCTAGACCAATATTCGTAATAAGTGTTTACTGGTTCTTTGTCAAATGTTTGTTCAAAACGCAATACATCTACTGCCAATTGCACACCTGAAACGTGCCTCTTACAACGCTTTATTTTCTTTTAAATTGTCACATTCCTTCAAATATCTCGTAGTTTAGACCCGAGCAAACCTTTCCTTTATCAAATGGGAAACTTAATTGCTAAATACTTAAATGATCATTCATTTTCGCTTTAATTATCTATGAATTCTAAATAATAACGTCCTTATTTCATTAATTCCTTGATATAATCTTCTGGATTGCGTGTAATTATAGAATTAATAGTACAGTTTTCTTGTGCAATGGTGAAAATAAATTGTAACAGATGTACAATCTTTATCTAAATATGAACATATATGTATACTTTTTCAGAATATACTAGACCTTATAAAATGTTGCAAATGCAGGTCATCCAGTAGACATGTTTTGGGCCTTGTTGGAAACTCTTGCAATTGTCTAGAATTTGCCTCGAATGGGACTCAAATCAGTGTACAAATGTTTCGTTGTAAGAAACTTTATCCACTGCGCTGCATGTGCCTAGTACTAGAATTAATCTTAAGTAATATGCAATCTTGTACCATTGGTTTATCATTCCCTCTTTTGAAACTTAGTAGGAATATCTTAAGACCCGAAGACCTAGATAGCCATTCTCAAAACTCCTTTTTATCTTTGCACATGGTTAGGGAGCTTTGTATTTTTCGCATTACAAAAAATCTTTCAAGTAACAAAGTAAACTTTGATGCTAAATTGCCGCGCGCAATATCTGTTGTTGTGCAAAACGCATGATCAACATTGACTTCACAAATCCGTCTCCAAGGAGTTTCGGTGAGCAGTTTATAACAGTTTAAACTACGAGTTTATCAAAAAAGTTTAACAAGGTTGACGGAGTCTAAACGTTTCTTTTCCAAATATTAAGTGGCGTTTCGAGTAATAATCGGGTGTGTATCTGGTGTATTTGATGAGCTTCTTTTTTCAATAAAATCAAAACTGTGTATTTTTTCCAGCTATTTTGAAAAAAGATTAGACAAATGTATTGAAGAAATTAAAAGATAATATAAAACCTGCAGTGCTATTTTATTTCAAACTGACAGATATTGTGAAATAGGTGCTTAAACAATCAGAAATACACATCGATCAGCTAACAATGTGAGAACCAACGATTTGGCAAAATTTTTGAATTCATCCGTCAAGTAAACGTGTTGATTTTGAGGCAGCATTTGAAATGCTATTCGAATTATCGATCAACGCAGAATTAAATATATCTGAGAATAAATATTGCTTTAAGGCTATATGATTTCTATAGGCCTAAAATTTTTAAATTTTTATAAGTGCAGAAGAGCATTCATTGGCAAACTAATACTTTAATGCGATTAAAGGCATTAGCAGAAATACATACATTACGCTGATAAAGGCAAAGGCCTTGTTTTAATTAAAAAACAAGCTATGTAAAAAATTGGAGAACGAGTAAATATTAATTTAAATTTTCTTTGCGTCAGGAAGACACGTCAGATGAGAAAAACGAAGTTGAGTGAAGGGAATAGAGTGATGATAAAATCATTTGCCATGTCGATTTAGTTGATAATGTTTTCGTACAGACGTTCAAACGAGTTACATAATCTAAACTAACAACGTAAAAAGTAATAAAAATTTTAAAATATTTCCTATGAGTTTAAAATTATCGATAGCCAACTTCACGTTCAATGAATTAGCTAAATCGTTAGTCAGCTTACTTAAGCTTTTGCTTTATCTGCTAGGTAATTATTTGGTTTCTGTTTCCCCTGAGATTTTATAAATATATTAGAATATAAATATTTAAATTAAGACTGGTGTATTTTGAAGTGACGTCCTCATTGGCAAATATTCATTATGAACAAACTGAAGATATTATAATTCAGGCACTACATAATTTAGGCAAGCTTACTTTCGTTTTAGTAGACTATCCATAAATATTCCCGTTTTGTTTCTGTCGAGAGTCCCGTATCTTTAATGCTGTTAAGGAATTCCCTAGGCTATATTGTGGAAAATCACCTAAGTGAGACCTAAATAAATAATCCCAAAGATTAATCATGTTGAAGCATGCTCCTCAAAGACCGGTCACATTTTACGATTACTGCTTTAATATTTTGATATAGCTTACAAAAAATATCGATTATACGTAAGAGCACATCGAAGACTATTATCTGTTGTTCTTGGATATTCGATGAAAGAAAGTGTAATTGATTAATTAAAAACAAATAGTTTAACATAAACAAAAATTTTCGCTACAATATTTGCATTAGTGCAGTTTCATATCATTTCAATATGCATTAGCGTTTTTTGGTTTTTGCATTTTGCCACGGTAGATAATTGCGCAAATCCGAAGCACATATGCTCTGATCTGAGCCCTTATCCCTTCAAATAATGGCAGTCTCTGGGCGATCTTCCAGTAGGAACACAACCGGTCGAAGTGATGAATTTTATTGGTAACCTGATACAGTGTTTATTTTATACGGACAAAAAATATAGTTATACACAAAAAATGTATAAATATGTATATATATATATATATATATATATAGATAGTAATAATATAAGTAATTATGATTGTATTTCGCATTAAAATGAAATCTGAAAATACCCACATTTGTAATCGGTTTTCAAAAAATAATCTGCTTTATTTATCTGTGCAATTTTGTGGCTAAATTAAATTTTTGTAGGAAAAATGACATCTGCACGTGCTCAGTAATTATTTATGTCAAATTTTATCGTCTTATCCACCTACACGATATTGACGAATGTGTGAAATGTTTCATTCAACATTAATTGCTTTGATTTTCTGGTGGCTCTCGGAGATTAGCAGTTACGTTCGAGGGAAAACTACTTACGCATTTACATCCGAGGCATTGGTGATGGATGAATTGGGGCATAAAATTTCATTCACTACAGTTTACTATAATTTTGCATATTAATCCGCAAACCGTTTAGCGGCACATTAAAAATAATTTTATCATGCCAACTTTAATCTTATTATTATCCATTCAACCTGTTAATTTCAAATCCATGCAGCGAGCTGAACCTGATTATTTTTGTTTAGTTTTGTTTAAATACTTTTAACACACACACACACACACACACACACACATATATATATATATATATATATATATAGGAATATCACGGAAAAATTTTGTATTAGCAAACAAGTTTTAATAGTTGATTAATGGAAGCAAGAGCAATTAGGCAAACCTATCGTCGAAATACGTTGAAAATAACGAATTCTCTGTGTGGACGTGCAAACACATTAAAGGCCAAACAGGTTTGTTAGCAATGGGTTTTGTGTGACATTAGCTTTGTTCTGCATTTTGAACATAGAAAAACGACTTGAAACCAGTAACTCAACGCTAAATTTACATTTATTAGTGGCGCAAAGTTGCGACATTATTAATTTTAATTAACGTTCAAGTTAGGGAATCATAATGTTAAAATTTATTTTAGGCATTGTATAATATATTACACAATATGATGGCCTATCGGGAATAAAAAACATGAGGTATGAGGAGGGCATTAGAATGTCAGATTTAAAATAGATATAATACTATGTTGACATTGTTTACGAATTTACTTTTGACAGAGAAGAAGAATAGAATTAAACAATCATTGATTACGCGGGTAGTGGTAACAATTTTGTAAATAAAGTTTTTGAGCTTCAAGTAAAACACCAATCCAATTGTATTTAACCAGTCGTCGAACAACAAAGCAAAACTACCGTTAGTCAAACGTATTGACGCGGAGTACGACGGTAAACTAACTAGCGAGGAACAAACGGCAATGAATATGTATGTGCAACGACATTTCCAGTCAAGTGCTGAGCATGTGAGACTAATAGATGTTTGAGCGGCATATCTAATTTTGCTTTCCATATGTATGCATTTCGGTTTGATCCTGGCTAGACAGTTTGCCGTCGTACTCTGATGATGATCATGGAAGGTCGAAAAGCGTCCGTATCTGTCTGACGGTAGTTTTACTTTGTTGTTCGACAACTGCTTAAATTCAATAGGTTTGGTGTTTTTTTTCAAGCTTGCGAACTTTATTTAAAGAACAGAATAAGCTTGTATTTCCACATAAGCCAACATTAAATTTGATTTAGAGATCCGTTACATCGTCCAACTGTTTCACATTGCTCGAATGTCATTTTAATGCGCTTGTAGAATTGCATCTGTTATTGATGTTACGTGGCTTGTTTGCACGCAACATTTGTGTACATGAGATTTTATCTTGTGATTATTCTTATGGTTATATAGACATATTTTGCTAAAGGAATCGAATTTCATATATATTATAAAATTCCTAATGTATAAATATACATATTCTAGATACTCATAATCATGGATATATAAATATTATATTTTTATTGTATAGTACCATGATTATTGAGAAACGTGTTAAGTGATTTTAATCGATACTAAGAGTAGTAAGCCTTGGATTTAATAGCTGGCGCTCGGAATGTTTTGCCTTATTAGTTTTAGAAAAAGTCATTATAACAATACAAATACTGTGTTCTTACATTTAAAGTAATTGTTTCAGTATTGACATAGTAAAATTTATTTAAAGTTATATAATGAATAATCCAAATGTAAAGTTAATGTACCAACTCTACAAAATTCCTTGGTATGCATATATGCACTGTCCAAATCAGCGAAAGTATCAAAATTAATATGTTATTTTTGCGATGAATTGTCGTTCTTAATAATGAGAATTCGCCATTAAGCACAAATCGCATATTTACATGCTATTATAAATTTTGTTCAAGTTGAATTTGACATGTCCTTCCGGAGTTAATCTTATGTAATGCTACTTAATAATGTTTTATAATTAATAATGTCGTTTGTCTAAGGGTTACAAAAGAAAAATGCCATTGCTTATAAGTCAATCAATACACTTTATTGGATATATTATGCCTTATTAACTGATCCGAGAAAAGTGAACATGTATACATCTTGCATTTATTAAAATTGAATGCATTGCATCAGTTTGTGACATTTTTATCCAAAAATGATATGTTCAGTAACACTTTTTCAAGTGACATCGGCTTACATTTGCTTATAGCGGATTTGTAAATAGTTGCTCAACCAGAATCTAATCGCCTATGCATTTGATGCATAAATTTGAATAAGGATAAGATAAAAGTTTCATTTTCAATGAGAAAATTATGCGAATATGGCATGCCATTTAAAGTTGAATTGTCTATGAGGATACTTTTCTCACTAGTTGTGATTAGGTTTACAATAAAATTTTAAAAAATAAAAAAGTAATCATATCGCATTACAATAGTTAGATTAAAATTAAGAATTTTTTTTGCTTCGGCGTATAGACTTATCATTTATATTCGAAGATATTCTATTGCGCACAAAGAGATTTGCACTTTGTAAAAGGGCAGAGTATTGACAACAAAATCCAAGGAATTACCAAAAATAAATCTCTGAAAATGATGACTTAATCGTCAACGTGTCTTAATATTTACATCAAATATGGTTAAAAAATGGTCGTCAATGCAATACTTATTGTGCTAGAGATAATTTAGTAAAGGTTAATATGAAACTCATTTAAGTTACACACGTTTTATAAGTTTCATTATTAAAGCAGTTTAATTTATTCCGGTAAAAATTATAGGCGAAAGATAATTTTATGATAAATTTATTTCTTCTTTATAAATTTTCGAATACGCCAACATATATCATCTTTTAACGGCCCAATTTTCGAATACGCCAACATATATAATCTTTTAACTGATCAACTTTCGAATACGCCAGAAATTGAACTTCAACTGGAGGTGACGCACACAATAGATTTATTTTTTCCTTTATTTCATACTCTCCCTATGTTTACATTTATCGATCTTGATTTGCCTTGCAATTTTTATATAAAAAATTGTTCATTTGTAGATACTTGAGAAGAAAATGAGAAAGAAACGGTTCTTGTATTTGATAAAATTTCTTTTTATTTTTGCACTTGAAAAGGATAGTATTGTATATATATATATATATATATATATATATATATATATAGATAGATAGATAGATAAATAATGGAGCTGCAAATAGAATAAAGTTCTTCTCGTTACAGATAAAATTTATGTTAATCTTTACGCATAGAAAGGCCACTATAAATTTTGTTATATCTTAAATTCACAAGAATGCATATATTTATTAATTGCTTTTATCGATGTAAACCATAAGTTTATAGTGTTCGGAAAAATGCGAGTTTTTAACAAAATAATTTTCATTTTTCCAAAAATTGACAAAATTAGTTAAAATTTGTGTTAGGTTATCCAATTATTTTTAGTCTTTGTAGAATGATTTTAGAGAATAAACGCATTTGAATGTATATAAAATTCTCCTACGTTTCAGTTAACAGGAGAGTTATGTGTTTCTGGAACCAAAATGTCTGGTCAAGATAATGTGCCGAAGCTAGCCATAATGCAGTTACACAAATATTAACGAAAGTTATGCAAAGAAACTAAGGGGTTGACATAATTTATTTTTATTCCAGCTTCTTCAGGCGATGTATCTTGTAATCAATCGTCGTTCGGAAAAATTACTAGCAGAACCGTTTGAGAAGTGTGGCTTTTTTATAATATGTAAATATATATCGTTATTTTTTGCATACCTTATACATATGCACTAATAATTGTGGCATACTGTGCATATAGACGGTTTTTTGTAACAAATTTAATGTCACATTTACTAGAATGTTGTTTCGCTATCTATCAATTTTCTTGTAATATAGAAAATAACACTAAACTTTAATTCAATCTTAGACTTACAAATTTATTATTAAACTATGTTTTAAAAAAAATATTTTTGGAGCTAAAGCATGTTTGTTTTAATATTTTATATTAACATAATTTATTCACTATTTATCTAATGCGAATATGTGGAATGGAGTCTATTAACGATCTCTTTATTATTATAAACATATTTAAATTTAATTAATTGTTCGTTTAGTGAACCTGTTTTATTTTATTCCTAGGTGAGCTATTATGAATTTTATAGACAAATAGAAATTTCCATAAACTTCGTTAGGCTGAACATGTTAACCAATAACGTGTCTGATTGTTGCCTGATTGCTTTAGTAAAAATATTGTGCGTATACTATCTATGTAGCTCAAAAATCTGAAACGAAAATAAATAAAGGAAATTAAATGTTAGTTTATTCAATCTCGGTGTTTGAATTAATTTTGAAGCAGCAGTAGTATTAGACAGGGCACATTTTTGGAGGTCATTAATATTCCAGAATCAGGGTTTCAGGATGTTTGTCAAGTCGCAAACCATTAATAATGACCAATAACATTAAGTAGCACTCCGGTATTACAAAGAATATTTTGAAGAAAATTCGTTCTCATATAATGACATTGAACGGCGCACAGGTTCAGTGGTTACAGACAAACACTACAAACTAATGCTACAGTATAAACCTTCGGGTATAAAAACCAAAAATATTTCCCCAGTTACTGAAAAAAAGCAATCGATTGTAAATTCGTTGTAACAGTTTCAAAATGAGCAATTTAAACACTCAAGATGGTAGCCTACGACAACAGGTTATCACGAGGTGGCAAACAACCTTCAAATCTGTTGTAACGAATAACAACATCGAGAAGTCGAAGCAAAACTGCGCCAATGAACACGTGTTAAGTCGAGATAATTTTTCTACGAATGCCAATTCAATTTTATTTAGGAGTTTCGACAAAATTCAGGGTTCGATCGACGCTGATAAGCCGACTAAATTAGCTCGAGTACTTTTTTCCTGGATGAAAATAAAATGGCACGAGAACTCTTCAAACTTGGGTATGTATACAGTGTCGAATATTTAAAAAAAATTTTTTATGTGTTAATTAAATTAGTCAAATATAATAATAGAAATTTCATTATCAAATCGTCATTATATTTTAGGATAGAATTTTCACGGAATACTTTGAATAGATACTTTTGACGTAGTCAAACTAAATTATTTCCGATTTCACTAGCCGCAAAAAAAGGAGTAGAACTGATAAATAACATCGACTGTGCGGGCGGTGATAAAAATTACGTTTCTTTTGTATAAATCAAGCAAAATCTAGTGTAAAAAATGCAATTCAACAGGTAGACCGGTCTTGGTCTTATTGAGACATCGTCGTGTACTGTTCAGAATTCTCCGTGGACAGGGCTCGTACCTGGACGCTTCTGCTTCGGAATCTGTTGCTATTACCACAGGAATGAGGAAATGTATCATCCCAAAGATTCCATGACATATTATTTGCCAAACTGCTTTGCAGTTGTGGACGGTTTGGCTGCTCCTCTTAATTAAATTTCCGTAAGCAAAAACCGTATACATAAAACTGTTCACATTTTCGTTTACGCAGATTTTGGTAAATTGTACAGTAGAAACGTAGATTTTGCTTGATACGCCATGTATAATAAATAACAAAATTTGAAATATTTACTCTAATAGTTTTTCAAACCCAACTCTGATTAACAAATTTATATACAAGTCTCGGCTGCATAAACTGACGAAATATTTACCATTAACGCTATATTTATGATTTATTATTTTTTAGAATTTTTAAAATCAGTTGTTATGCACACAATGAACGGTAAACACTAAAAAATCAAATTGATAATTATGTTCCGAACGTGAATTTCAATGATTGTCCATACTTTTTTAAAACGGCTTGATTTAATCTTTAATGGATGGTATTAATAGCATAGCCCATCAAGCAAGAAATTTTGGGCTAGTAAAAGCTTTAAACTACATCTTTATTTAAACAGATCTATTAGATTTTCAATTTAACCTGGTGTATGCCAAAGATACATGCAACCATTTCCCAATCAATATATATGTAAATTATTAAATATAAATATAGTTAGTAACAAAATAGTTTCTACATGAACAAGTCGATATACTTAAGTTCTTATAAACAATGAAAATATATTATTAGCATACTAACACATATAGATAATTTTGTTAGAGACTGTGCCTTACCAATAAAGTATTAGGTGTTGCGCACCTAGTAAAAAATTAATCCGATTAAGACCAGAAGGATAAACCAAAGACAGCATGAACGAAAAGTATAATCTCGAGCATATACTTTTCGTTCATGCTGACTTTGGTTTATCCCTCTGTTTATGATTGAACTAAATTGCTAGTATGTGCGCAACATCTAATACATAAATACTAACACCATTGTCAGTTATTATAATCAAGGTTGCGGTCTTGATATAAACCATTGTCAGTTATAACAGAAAAACTATTCAAACATCAATATGAAATTATGTAGGTAATCTGCGTGCAGTTAATGTGCAAAATATAAGTGTTTTTTTGTTTTAATTGTTAGAACGATGTCAGATAGTTTTTAATCAACGAACTAAATCCAATACTTCACACAATAAAACAAATATTTACTATAGGAGCTGCAAAAATTGTAAGCTCGATGATTTTAGAAGAATTTTACCATCAAAACGAATGTGAACAAAAATCATTCCTAACGTTTGCAACTACAGCAAGATCCTTGAACTGGCTTTGGCCAATATCAATTTTCAAATATTTGAAGCAATCATTTTATTATTTCAGTTTTTCTGCTTTTTTAACGACTGGTTAAATACAACGGGATTGATTTTTACTTCTACGCAAGAAACGGTTTATAAATAATTTACGTGTTCCGATTAACAACGAAACCAGTCTCACTGCCTGCGACTGGCGGTAGTTTTGCTATGTTGTTCGACGACTGGTTAAATATAACATAATTAGATTATGCTAAATATATATATATATATATATATATATATATATATATATATATAAGGATTGAAGTTTATATCAAGAATGCAACCTTGATTTAATCATTTATGTCATCATTGGCGTAAGCTATGAGTGTTTAATTGTTCGGGATACATGGAAACAAGTAAGCTCACACTAAAGAAAACTTTAAATATATTCATGTATGCTGGTTAAATTTTATAATAGATCGATCTGTCGAATATGATAAATTTTGGCGACTTGGACAAAATGTCAACTTTGGCTGCGACAACTTTAGCCGACGTGCACAAGATAAACAGGATTCAGTGGCATCTCAGCGTTCACTACTTGCATTTCAGGTTGGTAATGCGATATTGGCAAATGTGCTTTCCAGTTTAAACGTAGTAGTTCCTGTTTGGTTGCTCATTTGTTTACACGATGATATTCTCTGGAATTAAATATATTTCGCTTTTGTATACATACTAATGCAATCCAAATGTTACGTTTAAGTGCAACTAAAATTTAAACGAATTATTTCTCTCAAAAGGCAATAATAAATTATACTGTTTGACATATAGATCACAAAAAATGTCTGTGATATTTGTCAGTCAAATTTTTTAAATTTCTGAAGTGCAAAATTCACAAATTTGAAGATCAACAGATCAACAACTGTGTTAAATAGCGAATTTCAAATACCTTTCATGTAGATAAAGTACGACCAAGAACAACCTGGCTGGCCAAAAATTATCCTTTAAGCTTCATTAAAATAATTTAGAAGGTAATTAAATATTACCCCTGTTTAGTAAAAAGGAAATGCCAAATTTGTAGAATCAATTTTTCTGAGCTTAATATAGTTTAGAATCTATAGTGAAGGCTGAAATTTGGATAATGCCACTTTAATGAGTAAACTGTTAGACAAATATAATTCTGTAAATTAAAATAAAATTGCATAATTTTCAGCTGGAGTTATAATATTTAAATAGGCTTGTAAAAACTTCGGTTTTTCTTAATTAAGATAGATTATTTTTCATCAGACGAATATTTATACCAATAAATAAATTACATTTACGTATGTTTGATGACATTATTTAAAACGAAAAATATTTTTTTAGGAAAATATCATTTTACTATAGAAACATGTTTAAAACTTATAGTTTGATGGCGAATAAAGAAGGGAATGTTTTTATATCATTTAATGCATCTAAAGTAACAGTTAGGAGATCAGACCTATTATGGTGTCCGAATAAACTCGGATTTTTCGATTAATTAACTAATATTCATAGTCTTGTTTAATCGGTCGTTAACATTTGTGTGTTTTATTACGTTGATACTGAGCAGCAATTTAGATAACTTTATCAGGTTATTTGATAATACTAAGCAATTTGCTGTACGTCGTATTGATATATTGTGTTAGTAGTCAGATTAATTGTGCGATTTATTTTTATTTTACGCAAAATACAGCTCGATGAAAAAGGATGCTTGTAATCAAATCATGCGATTTTCGTACATTGCGCTTTAGTTCTGCGAGCCAGCTTTTATGCAATAATGATAATAAAGATATTATTACTTTCTCCATTTTCAAAAGAATAGAATTAAATGATGTATAATCCATAATCTAATTTTAAATATTACATTTCTGTTTTAATTGAAGCGAACATAGTTAATTTATATATGAATATGTTAATTAGATGTAAATTAATGAATTAGATAAAATAATTGGACCGTGGTCATTTTTTTCAAATATTTCAGTTATCAGAATTATGCTGCTAAGTAAGGAATGTAAAGTAACTTATAGAAGCATAACGTTTCTCCAAGAGCATTGCTGAAAACAAACTTACCGCCTTTAACCATAATATTCGTTTCTTTAGCTAGAATATTAATTTTAAAAAATGGATGTATTTTAGATTGATTGGTTACATTAAGGGCAACAAAAACACGATCAATGTCGGCATATCTATTTATACACACACGCACAACTTCAAAAAAGAGCGCAGGGCTTAATTGGCCAATTTATTTTCTGTCAATCAACAACATTTTGTTTTACATTCAACTGCGAAGAGTGAGTTTTATAACAAATAAATTCTGTAGTTAACCTATCATTGAGAACAATTGTTTAAATCAAGTGTGTGAGCCTGAGATAAACACCACTTCATTCTGTCTTACTTCTCTGATTTTCTATAACTTATATACTATTTGCGGTTTGATCATCGAAAATTGGGTTGACTTCATCTTCTGGTGCAAATTATTGAAGGCCGAACACAAAAATAAGAATGACAGATTGTAGATTTCGGTGTTGTGCGACAGGTTAGACCAAACGGTATTGCATTTTATCTCAACCTAGCACAACTGATTAAAGATTTATAGCCAATACCCATTTAATCAATGATCGATTAATAGTATGACTTATGTACATATGGTGAAATCTGTTAAAAGTTCATTTTCGCGACCGAAAATAAATTGTGCATCGGATATTTTCCGTGCAGTTTAGTTTATGCAAGACTACTAGAGGTGAGAGACGTATATATAATATTCCTTAACTTATACAAAAGTGTGGTTTGATCATAATAGGTCAGATTACCGTCATGCTTCAAAGATGAACATAGTAGATTGTAACGCAACAGTGCGTGATATTGACAAAGGTTTTACTATATTGTGCGACTGGTTAGATAAACACCAATACCATTGTATAGGTATAACATTTTTGGTATTAAAAAGCATTTTATAATATCGAAATTCATACAATACATTGGTCTCTTCGTTAGCCTGAACTCGTCAAGTAATATCAAAAACTATTTCGCGGTTACTGCTCAAAATAAACCAAGTTTTCTTTAGATTATGTGACTATCCCCCACGCAAAATTATCATTTACGTATTCACTCATGTATTTGCTTATCGTTTCCTTCTTTTGAAAGCTACGTGACATCTTTTTATGCCTAAGGTGTTTATTAGCCACCCACAATCTATCGTTATAAAACAGACTTCACGATACCTTGACAGTGGTATTGCATAGAAGATTTATACAAGTAAACAATCAATGATGGCGCGGATGATGTTAATAAATATGCAAGCTTGAGGAAAACTAATCATATTCTATATATATCGATATAAACTAGGCATTTTATAAGGTAGCGAACGCAATTTATTCAGTAGACTAGTCTCGGCCGGATTGGGATCTCATCAAGTAATTTAAAGAAATTTACCTCGGAAATAACGGCAAACACAACACGTTTCTTTCGTAGTTTCTGACTCCGTCCAAAGCAACTCTGTTTCGCACACCTCTCTCAAGTTTCAATTATTATTTAATTTATGTATATAGTTAGCCTCTCATTCAGGTAGAGCCTGTGTGGCAACCCTTTAGACATTTAGCTCTGACAAACCAATCCCAATCTGGCATTACTGAACAGACAGCACGCTAACTGTGGAATAACTATTCAATGAAAAATATACACATGTAAACTTATATATATATATATTTGTCAGTATAGGCCAAACATTTTATATGTTTTCAAACGCAATTCATCTATTGGATCGGTTTCGTCTTTATTGGAATCTCGTCAAGTGCTCTCCAGTAATTTAATGCAAACCGGTCCCGAACCAGGACTCGTTTGCTTCAAAAACAGGAACTCTATCTAATATATTACCCTGACGCAAACTATACAGTATTTTCGGTGATTTAATAATTTATGTTCTGGGTTTCCCTTTCTTTAAGTTGGAGAATAACAATCATTTTTTATTTGTGTATGATCACTTCCACTGTTAAAACTCATATAAATTGTGCATAGCCTAGAATAGACTTTCTATATTAAGAATACATACGGTTGTGGAATAGCGACAGTTGACTACTTGTCAGCTATTTTTAAACTAGTACGATCTTTTATTTGCTTATATAGCAATACACCAGTTTGATCAAAATGATTTCTAAGCACCTAATTCATATCTATATTTGTACAATATAATAATAGTCTAATGTAGAAAGCTTCCATTTCAAATTGACTTTTATTAGACGCGACAGGAAAAAACCTGACATTATCAATAAAAGTCACATTATAAAGTAGTTGGTAGTTTTATAATTTGTTTATTATTTACTTCGAAAAATAATTCTCTTATGCACAGCCATTTCCATTGAATGGAAATTTTGCTATGGTGCAGTCTTGTCTATGATTTGCCTATTTTAACCCTAAAATTTACATCAGCAAATTGCTTGAAATAGCCAATTACTTATAAACTGATTTTAAGCGCTGCCAACTCTCTACAATGTTCTTCTTTCTAACATATTTTGTTTCATCAGATGGAAAACATCGTTTACAAATATGTTTATATGAAGTTACAACTGCGCTGTATTAATAAATTTACTGACAAGTTGATACTACTTACTGAATATGTTGTCCCATGAAACTGACACCTTTATATCGTCATATCAGTGCGTCGTAAAACAGCAGTATATTTAATTGGAAGTTGTCGTAAAACACACGTGAACTGGGTATGATGTTCCACGCCATATTAACGTATAAAAAATTCATTAATTTCAATATGTTTCTTAAGAAATATGAAAGAATCATGGATCAAATATTTGACGAAAATATTTTAGACTTAATGGTTCTGAAATTTACATAATTTTTTGTTAGCTGGATATTCTGTTTTAGTTCATGTAACAAATTTATCAGTGGCTTGATAATCGTTATCATTTGGGGCCGTCGTGGCTCCAGCAATTCTTGGGGCACCAACTTTGTAGACATTAGACAGACCATACATTGTCGCCATTATAGATCCTTTTATTCTTCCTATTTAGAATGATGTAGACAATTATCGCTTTCCGCGATTAAATAATCCAGAATAAACTTCTGCATTGGCTGAACAAAAAAAAGATAGAATTTAGCAGGTTTATGTGTGTATGATTGTGCATCTTTGTGTATATGTACTTTTATTATTCTGTTTTCGTCGTTGATGTTCTAAAATGAAGACAAACTAACTAAAATATTTTTTCAATTGATTTTCTAATTTAATTACGAAATCAGATAATTCTATTTTAACGGTGTACCTAAATACGGTTATTGAAAATATGTATGCGTTAGTGTACTTCATTTACCTCGATTACTTACTTAATGCAAAATGGCAGAAGCGAAAATTTCAAAAGATTAATATATATATATATATATATATATATATATATATATATATTATAGAGAATATAAGATGCTTTGTTTAAATTCTATCACAAGCTAGAACTACCGGTCTCGCCATTATACCAATATGGGTGTTATAATGCCTGGTTCATTTTATCTTTAAGCGGCCTTTTCGAATACACTTTTAGCAGATATTGCTCGTTACCATTGGTCAACCGGAGAGCAGATTACTCGCAATGTATTATTTGAATTAAATTTGCGGATATGAGATTAACAACAATTTCATTTTAGTTAAGCAGTCACTCAACATGGCAAAAGAATTGGCATGTTCTGAACTTATATAGTTATCATTAGAATAGGAAAGCGAATAAACTAAAGAGGAATGAACCGATACCTATACATACATATTTAACCTACAGTAAAATATCAACTCTGTTCTCGCATTAACTGGCCTTGTTTTGGTTTATCCGGCCTGGAACTAAATATGGCTGCAGTAAAATCTTAAAATTTATGCACCTATTTCGAAACTTATGACAATCATTGATCGAGATGATGATAATATCTATTTCAATCAAGTTCGCGGATTTAAGTTGAACGGTCACAAAATGTAGCACAAGTAGCGTCATTCTCACCTACGGACATGCTCCTATCTTCCATATTAATCATTAAAGCATGATGACAAACTGACTACTGTGAATCAAACCGAAACAGTAAAATACTGTTTGTTTCGGAGAACTAATATATATGCAAGTATGTATTAGGTGTTGCGAATCTAGTAACAAATTAATTCTGTTGTGACCAGAAGGATAAACCAAAGGCAGCATGAACGCAAAGTATAATCTCATGCACATTCGTTTCGTGCTTACTGACGAGTCATCAAATCGAAAGTTTTAGATATTGCACAACAGACGATTGCTAAACTTGGATGTGCGAATAGTTCAATAAAAATGGATCGGTGAAAATATTTTTGAGCACAACTTGATTTATATGAATTTTGTCTCTATCTGTGCAATCAATAGTTTCGTATTTAAATAAGCAATATGAAAGACGAAGTCACATTCATTACTCCTTAATAAAGAAGATTGAGATATTTCTGTACAAATAAAGTGAATTCAAGGCCTGATTTGTTATCCGAATTATTAATATTGATTAATATAATTGTAACAATAAAAATTATTACGTTTTTCTATTTCAAGACGAATTAATTATCAAAGAATTTTAATTATAAATCGTAAAATCGTGAGAATCGTACAGAAAATTCAAATTTTCTTATGTTTAAAAGTATCCTTTCCATGTAAAAAATAAAAGGAAAGTTTATCAGATACAAGAACCGTTTCTTTTTTCTATTCACCTCAAGTATCTACAAATGAACTTGTCTTCATATATAAATTGAAAGATCAAACAAAATAGTAAACGGAGAGAGTGTGAAATAAGATAACAACCAATCATTTTTGTGCACCACATCCAGTTCAAACTCAAGGCCTGAACTTGTTTCTTCTGCTTGTATAAATCCGACTGCAATTTGTTCATTTATAAAGCTTCGTATGTTGCTACCTCTCTTTCATTAATGCATTTAGTGGAGGTGATGCACGCAATTGATTGGTTGTTTCCTTATGTCGCACTCTCTCCACGTTTAAGTTTTCTATTATTGGGCCTTCAGTTTATACATAAAGACATGCTCATTTGCAGATACTTGCGAAGAATATGAGAAAGAAGCGGTTCATGTATATGATAAAATTTCTTTTACTCTTTGCACGTAGAAAAGTCCAAATAATTTTATTGTGAATTGTATTCCAAATTAATTTCTTATATTTATTGTTCAGCCTGCTCTGTCGTGATATTTATGAACGAATTTTGACAGTCAGCTGATTTAGACATACACGTGGCTGAATTTGGTTGCTTTCACGAAAGGTATAGAAGATGCTTTATTAAAAATAGTCTTAACCAACATTGATGTTTGGCTTCAAAAATATTACTGCAAGCATACTATAGTTGCTGTTCGAAGCGAAAGATTTTAATAGATAGAAGTTAACTTTGTTGTTGTGCTCGCTATTTAAGCAAAATTTTCACACTTGAAATGAACAATGTAAACGCCCCGGCTGCAAGTAAATGCCGTGCAATGTTACAAAATAGCTAAAGGCTGCATATACTGAGTGGCAGTTACTGTGGTTGATTCTTATCAGGACCGGAATTGGCGTTCTCCGGCAAATGCCGAGAAATTTTTGTTGTGTTGCAGTGTCTAGAAGTACTCCTAGACATTTGAGGCCGGCTCTGATTGATTGGCTGGTGTAACTTCGTGTGGATGCACCGGGACATGTAGAGTTGTGGAAACCAGTGAGGTGATCTGCTGTGTGAAGGCTCGGAATTTTCTTGTTGAAGATCTGCGGTAACACCGTGGTGGCTAGAAAACGTAGAAGTCCGATTAAAAGATAATCGATCACGTATGACTAGTTGTGCAGCAACTAGTAGATTGGCGTGACTGAAGTCCTAGTGACTAGATGAAACAGCGTGATAAACGCAAGTCCAGAAATCCGTGTTGGCCAACAGTCTAACAGAGAGAGCGACAGCAATAACGCGTATCGCACAGGACGGAAATGTTAAGCGTATGTGATGATGCATGGCAAATGCACTGTGCTTATATACTTGTGCAAGCGCAAGGTCACACATCATTGGTTAATGGCAAATTTCGCTTATTTTAATTGGTACCAAATAAAGGAAATTTGAATTTGATTTAGGCAATATTTCAGCGAATTGTTCTGAGCCCTTACATAAATTTCCTCTCTGTAAAAAAGAAAACAATTCCTCTCGGCGAGGCTTGATAGGTAATGTAGGGCAGAGTTAGACCCCAGTTAAGCAACTGGTTATAATTCTGCACATAGATATTAAAAAATGTACAGTAAATGTTGGGCTGGTGCATGCTTTTTGGTTGCTTCAACAATGATATGATGCCACAAAACCACTAGGAATTACTACACAAATTGTTAGCTGTAGTGGCCGGCCATTCCGCGTGAAGCGAAATAGAAAGGTGCGAGGTTTTGAGAGCCGCAGCGTGAAAATTGCAAAGTAGATTGCCACTGAAGTTGCCAGGTTTAAGTTGAAACCTGGGCAGGCTGGATCGCCGTCAATGAGTTCGAATACGGCCAAAAGAGCTTGTGTGTGCTCGACGTTGTGGTCATTATATTTGTAGAGTGGTTACTGAGCAACTTATGAAGTTGAGATAGGTATTAAAAGTGGCCTGTACCATGATATGAAGCTGATAACTACTTAGAGTTGCTACACAAAGGCGTTAGCTCTAAGTAGCTGGTCATACCAAAATAGGCCTAATACAGAAGAACTGTTCAATAATGCTACACAATTGTAAACTTAGAACAGCTGGTAATACAACTTGAGTCAAGTGAGTGCGAGAAATTTAAATGAATCCTGTGGATCCATAGGGGTCCCGTCGCGTGACATAGGGTACAAATGGTGCGCAAAAAGTTAAACATTTGATACGAAGAGTAACAAAAAATTAATTTAAAAAATAATCAGTTAGGCGTTATGCAAAGCAATCTATTGTCAGGTTGAGATTGTAGACAGTTAGAGCCTGAGAAGCATATAGAAGGTTGTATGATGTCAGCATCAGACGGTTTGATAAGCGCTTTTAACCTGTCTATGCTTACCGATGTAGGTGTCGCACTTTGCACGATAATGAAGATTTTCGAAAGTTTGCGCATAATCGGGCAAGGACCGCGATACTTTGGTTGTAGAGGTGCAACAGCAGGGTCGTTACGAACGAATACTCTCTTGCAGCTATAGAGCTGCGGATAAACGCACACTGGACGAGGAGTATGCCTCGGCTGCTTTTCGGACATATTACCGAAATGAAGTTGAAGGCGAGAAGCTTCGACTTGTGGGTCATCCTTTGCAGGTAGTAGACGTGGGAGCTAACTAGGCAGGCGTAGGTCCATGTACTACAATAGTTCTGACGCAGACGTTTTAATAGATTCACGTGTACAAGAACGCATAACAAGTAGGACTAAAGGTAATGCATTAATGGACGAGGATGCAAAAGCAGCTTTGAGTTCCTTATGAATTCTTTCTACCATGCCGTTAGATTGAGGATTGTAGGCCGTCGACTGGCGTAAGGTGCATCCCACGAACCGCAGGGTTGTTTTGAAACGATCCGATGAGAAGCATTAGTAATACCATAATGTGCTATCCATGCAGAGATAAAACCTATAGTGACTTTGTCTGAAGAAATGGTGCCAAGAGGTTAAGCCGCAAGCCATCGTGTAAATCTTGCAAACATAGTTCAAAGGTAGCTGAAACCTTGAACTTTTGTCAGATGAACTATATCACAGTGGACGATGGCTGTGCGTCAAGTGGTTTTCAAATGATGCAACTTAGAACGAGTGTACCGTGTGATCTTGTATTTCTGGAAAAGAGCACACACGTAGACCCATCGTTTAGCGTTCTGCCCGAGCCTGAGACCTCAGAAACGAACTGTAAGAAATCTGAGTTGCCTTACCTCCTTGGTGCAAAATAGAGTGAATTGAGTAGAAAACATTTATCTAAAGGCTGGTTAGCAGAGTTGGCTTGTTGGGCCACATATCCGTGAAGTTAACAATGGGTAGACCTTCCCAGAGACGGCATACGAAATTGGAGGGGTGACGGGTTTCTTATCATTGAATGTTAGTGTTGCCATGCTGTTTTGTTTGCAGGAGGGATGGCGTTACTGTAGGTTCCCTGAGAGTCATGGAGTTGACTTTGAATGGCGAAGGCGAAGGAGAACTCTGGCCTGGAATGTGCGTCTGCAATGAAGTTTTGTTCGCCCTTGGCATGAAAGATGCCAAACTGCTATTCGCTCAGACGTAACAGCTGTCTTTTTACTCGGGCCAGATACTTGGCGACAGTTGAAGTCGCGTTTAGTAGTACGTTTACTGATGGTGTATGATCTGCAAAAACAACAAATCATCCGCTGCCAGTGATGTTGATAAAGTGGCGCACTGCGTTGTAGGTAGCGAGGAGTTCTCGACCGAAAGTGTTGTATCTTAAACAATAATTGAATGCGCGTGTGAGCGTAAAAAATCTTTAAATAACGATTGCGTGCTTGAAGTAAACACCAATCATATTGTCATTAGCCAGTCGTCGAACAACATAGCAAAACTACCACCAGTCGCAACGCACTGCACGTTTCGACCTTCCATGATCATCATCAGAGTACGACGGCAAACTGTCTAGCGAGGATCAAGCCACATTTCATGTATATGGAAAGCTAAATTAGATCTGCGGCTCTAACCTCTAGTAATCTTGCATATATTGTACGTGACTGGAAATGTCGACTGCACATTTTCTATGCAGTTACGAACATTATCTGTTTGTAGCTTTCGCCACACACACACACACACACACATATATATATATATATATAGACAATACAATTAAACAATAATTGATTGCGCGGGTGGTGGTAATAATTCTTTAAATCAAATTTACGAGCTTGAAGTAAACACCAATCCCATTGTATTTAACCAGTCGTCGAACAACATAACAAAACTACCGCCAGCCGCAACGCACTGACGCGTTTCGACCTTCCATGATCATCATCAGAATACGATGTAAAACTGACTGACGAGGATAGAACCAAATTGCATATATATGAAAAGCAAGATAAGAAATGCGACTCTCACCCCTAGTAGTCCGGCATACATTGTACGTGACTGGAAATGTCGGCTGCAAAATTTCTATCCAGTCACGAACATTTACTGTTAGTGATTTTCGCCACACACATATATATAGACAATATAATTAATCAATAATTGATTGCGCAGGTGATGATAACAATTATTTAGATCAAGTTTGCGAGCTTGATGTAAACACCAATCCCATTGTATTTAACCAGTCGTCGAACAACATTGTAAAACTACCGCTAGCCGAGACTCACTGACGCGTTTTGATCTTCTATGATCATCATCAGTGTACGACGACAAACTGACTAGCGAGAGTCGCATATCTAATTTTGCTTTCCATATATATATATATATATACAATGTGGTTTGATTCTCGCTAGTCAGTTTGCCGTCGTTCTCTGATGATGATCATGGAAGGTCCAAACGCGTCAGTGCGTCGCGACCGGCGGAAGTTCTGTTATGTTGTTCGACCGCTGGTTAAATACCATGGGATTGTTGTTTACTTCAAGCTCACAAACTTGATTTAAAGGACTATCGTATCTTGTTTCTATTGGTTTCAAAATACTCGAGTAAATACAGATGGGCTTCCGTACTCCGTCAATCTCTTGTTATAAATTAGCCCCAATTGCAAACTGCGAAGCATATATTGGGAGTAGATATGGTAGTTGAAAATCTGGTTGCGTTAGCATTGTAGCATTTTCTAAAGACCTTATTGTATTTGCTCGTCTTCATGGGTGACTAAGAAATAATGGATATCTTGCCAAGTCCATTTCGATTCCGCAGGTGCCTACACAGCGGAAAAAGTTATCTTTATAGGCCGGGAAGGAACTTGCGATAGTAGTTATGGGCTCCCAAATTTTCTGCAGCTTACTTATATTCTTGATATTCTTGATCGATTTTGCCTTCGATGGCAAAGGTTGAATAACTTGTGGCGTGATACGATGCCCTAGGAAATCCACGGATGAAGTAACAATCCGAATCTTGTCACAGTTGATCTTGAAGCCGTGGTTGGATAAGTGTAAGAGGACATTGCGTTAATGTTTGGCATGTGATTCTAGGTCTTGACTGAAATCCATAATGTCATCGAGATATGATATACAGTAAGCAGCGTCGTCGCGAAGTATGTTGTCCATGAAACTTTGAAATGTCTGAGTAGAAGACTTGAGACCAAAAGGCATCTAGCCGTATCCGAAAAGGCCAAACGGAGTAGTGATCGCAGTCTTTCAATATCTTTTGACGCTACCGGTATGTGGTGGCAGGTTTGTCGTAGGTCTAACACAGAGAAGAAATTGATATCGCTGGGTTTTTCAAGTAAGTTGTTTATATTGGGAATAGGATATGCATCGGTTTTGGTCACTGAATTTAGCTTGCGATAATATCCATAGGCTCTTTACGGAGACTAAATGCAGCCGTGACACCCATGAACTTTTCGATGGTCTGATGATTCCTTCTTCCAATAATCTTGAAAATTCCTCTTGGGCAACTTTCAGGTTGGAAGGGGCTAACGATCACTTTTTGAGTGCAATAGGTGGTCCTGATGTGACGATATGGTGCATCTTGTTGGAGACTCGAAGCTCTGACTTACTGGAGTCTAACAGCAACTTGTGTTCTTGAAGAGATGCTGATATCTCTGCTGAATAATGCACTGGGGTTTGCCGAATGACTTGTAGCTCCAAAAACTCGGAGGCATGTGTCTAAAAACTTTGCTCAAGTCCAGTGAAGAGATCAATGATATTTTGATAGACAAGATCCACAACGAGCTGATATTTCAACAGAAAATCAAGGCCTATTATGTTGTATCAGACCTTGGCGACGATGAATTTGTTAGTAAATTCACGCCGTAAAAGGCCTAAAGACATCTTGGCCAGTTCGGAAATCGAGAAGATGCAGAAGTTTGTTGGGTTCTTTGGCCGGATCATACAAACAAATAGGTTGGTCATTGCAAATGACGTCAGTTTTGCTGTCTATGTGGCATTTTCGGCGTGGACGAAAAGAGTCATTGAGAATGTCAGATTGTAAGAGATTGTTTACCAGTGGCGCCGTTTATGCCGTTGATGCGTAGAAAGTACGGTCTTCTAATTTCTGCGCCGTACATTTCTCTATACTGACGCTCCACTGGGCCTACTTTCTGTTGACTGGCCCGTAAAATGTGGAAATTGGCACTCATTCGGAAATTCTTCTAACGGCGGTGACAGACTTGACAAGAACAAGAAAACTTCTAATGATTATAGCACCAGTTCTTTGGGGAAAATTTATTAAAAGATTGCGAAGATCTAGGTCGCCGCCTATTGGTATTTCGTGGTTTGTTATGGAAAGTAGGTCGTGCGCTCACTTGATTCAGCTCAGATTTTCCTATGGCCAATCCATCTAGAACTTTAGCCACATTCGCTATTGTTATCTATAAGGAAGTGATCCTATCATCCTGCGGGGAATGACAAAACGACAACGAATTGAATTTAGGTTCTAAAACTCTAAATTCTAATTCGCATCTTTCTGATAAATCATCTATAAAGAGAGAGAGAGAGAGTTGAAGAGCTCTCTGTCAAACAATTTTAATGACTGTGGTAGGTTGTTAATAAAAAAACCTTTGCTTTTTTATCAGAAATGTTGGTTTTATACCAGCGTTTCCGCAGTTTCCTTAAAATTTCGATTGGGCCAAAACTTGGTATGTCTAACTGTGCATTCTTATTTATTATCTGCTCTGTTTCTGTGGAACCCAGAAACGATTTCACTTCATCTATGAGGCCCAAAATGGAATTGGTTAGTTTCCAAATAACCTCAAGCTTTAAATAAATCCTTTGCTGCAATTTTGAAGGAAGTTTGGCAAAAACCTATAACAGTTTTGTTGACTGTCATATTCTGAAAACGGGGAGAAAGCAGAATCCACGCCTATAAAGAATAATTCACTGTCTCCGACCCATACTGATACATCAAAATTTAAAATTGGACCTGACACACTAATAAATTTATATCAAAAGTAAGTGAAAAAAAAATGCATAAATCGACGTAAAAAATTAAAACATATGTATCTTATAAATAAAAAAATAAATGACGAAAACGCTCACCTAAATCTGCTTCCACAGTTTGGCACGAAAGCAGAAAACTGACGAAATCTGCTTCCACGAAATGAGAATAAAAAATCTGCTTCCACAGTTTGACACGACAGAAAACTCCCCAAAACAATCAGCTTCTCTGGTAAAACACAACAAGGAAAAACGCAAAAGGCCTTGACTAAGTAATATTTACAAACAGGGTGACGAACGAGATAGTTCGGTGTGCTACCGTCGATTTTAACGTAATTCCCCAAGATAATAATAAAAAAACGAAACAAATTTTATTATAATTTGGCCAAAACATTTGTTATACAAAAACAGCTCTAAAAAGCAATACTCTTTTCAGTATCCTGGCCCGGTCGCCAATTTTTGAACGCATCGGCTGCAAGTAAACGCCGCGCGATGTTACAAATCAGTGAAAAGCTGTAGATAATGAGAGACAGTTACTGTGAGTAGTCCTTATCAGGGCTGGATTTGGCGTTTTATGGCAAATGCCGAGAACTTTTGGTAGTGTTGCAGTGTATAGAAGTACTCCTAGACATTTAAGGCCGGCTCTGGTTGATTAGCTGGTGTTACTTCGTGTGGATGCACCGGGATATGTAGAGTTGTGGAAACCAGAGAGGTGAGCTGCTGTGTGAAGGCTCAGAATTTTCTTGTTGAAGATCTGCGGTAACACCGTGTTGGCTAGAAAACGTAGAAGTCCGATTAAAAGATAATCGATCACGTATGACTAGTTGTGCGGCAACTAGTAGATTGGCGTGACTGAAGTCCAAATGACTAGGTGAAACTGCGTAATAAATCCGTGTAGGCTAAGGGTCAAGTTGAGAGAGCGATAGCAATAACGCGTATCGCACAGGACAGAAATGTTAAGCGTGTGTGATGATGCATTGTAAATGCAACATGCTTATATATGTGGAGGAAGATAAATCCTCCGCCAAATGTAAAATAACAATAACTGACATATTTAAACCACCATGGCTAATTGTAACGAATTTTATTTAAAAAGGTTTTTTTCTTATTATTTTCCAGAACATTCTTTGTTTAAATACTTGACTTTGAATTGTGCGCCATTTTCAGTTTTCGTGGGTCTCGCACCTCGACTGGTCTCAACATAATTTTGTCTGCTGCATTTTTAACATTTTTCTCTAGTAACACGAATATATCCCAACAATATATTCCTACTATAATTGCCTTTTGTTCTGATATCATATCACACAGAAAAGGAACGTTCTGGAACAGGTAATTTGATTATTCTTTTGTTCACGTATATCTCCTTCCAGATTATTTGTTCGGGAGTTTGAGCGAGACAACTTTCGCATTCCGATTGCCTAACATTAAGTGTCGATTTAATTATTAAACTAATAAGACATGGAGACCGATATTAAATTTGAGGACACAAGTAGTTTAGTACAGGATATTGCTGATTTGAATTTAGCAGATGCGAATGGAAATATAAGCATATCAGTCTCTAGTGTACATTTTAGGACTTCAAGCGATCTGGCATCTATAGGGCTCTCAGACTCGAATATGTTATGGGCCTGTACAAAATTTCGCGACCGCGCCATGTCCAAGAAGTTTAAGCCTACCTCAGTACAAATCTAAAAAACATTCAAGTTGGGTAGGAGATGCCAAAATGATATTTAGTGCTTATAATATTGTAAATCCAATGGAGAAATTTGTTGCAGCATGGATGGCATTGCCTGAAAATTTCCGAAATGCCTTGGAAAATTTCAGAGACAGAACTGTGGAAGAAAAGCCGTACAATGCATTTGAGTTATTAATGGCTGAAATTCAACAGAGATATCAGCCTGGAAGATCGGCGCAAATGTGCGAACTATTACGCTTTACATACTAATTGTCAACTTAGTGGGTCATGTGCGTTCCATTGAAAAAGAAACCCGTACCTGAATATCGAAATATATGGTGAAATCATGATGACAGTTCATTCAAACAATTCGGTACGCAATCCGAAAATCAGGTAAATTTATACTTTTGTTTGACTTGAACTGGAAAATTGCGTGTAAGGTGTATGTTACATTCATCCAAAAAGGTGAAACAAGAGTGGCTGAATATGAATTTTAAACACAGTTGCCAGTATTGCTCGTCATTTTTCTTAATTCCTAGAAACCTATATAACCTTACCAAATTAAAGTTTGATGTACAATAATACCAATGTTGTTGAACAACAAGCTAGATAACGTACAAATGTGATTAACCTGAAAAATAAAAAAGAGAGATGTTTGTTCAATAACCTAGAGCTTTAAAACCGATTTAATTGATTGTTCGTCACATTTCGCTAATTCACTTTTGTAACATAACAACCCATTAGTGTTATACACCTCCAATTAAAATATAATTTACTGACAGAAAATGATTAAAATGAGTGATTTTTTTATTAAATGATTTTGGCTTTAAGACATACCAAAAGAAATATCATTATTAGATACAGAAATTTTGAAACTTATTTTTAGATTGGAAAACTGTTTGACATGCACTTCAAGTATTAGCATAATCTTTACCATCAACCTCATCATGTTAAAAATACTCGTGACCCTATATCTCGTTTATTCATCATCTAAATACAACTGCATTGAATTAGGTTTTAGAAAAATTGGTTTATGATATAATTTGTCAATTAAATAAGTAATGGGAATAGCAACGATTAAATTTAATCAACATTGTGCAGTTTTAATTAAAATCAATTGATATATGTTTGAGAATAGTAATGGGTGAATGCTGCAGCTTCTACTTAGCTAGTTTATTCTCGGTTTGAAGTTCGAAGTAATTCGACAGGCCTCAGTATCTCTAACTGAAAAAAATTACTATCAAGCTTCTAAAGTTTATTGAAATTAAAATTTCGTAAATTGGCCATATATATTCTCCTAACATCTTGCTTCAGTGCTTAAGCATTAAAAAAATAGAATACTATCGATTCGTGTATCAAGCTTTAATAAAGGATTTCTGGACAATCAGATATGGCCTATGAAGTGATAAGAAAACTCTATCTACAAAGAGAGTTTTGCTTTAACCTGAATTGGGAGCTGGCTTCTACAAAACATCAACAAATATGGTTTAAAAATGCCGATTAATTAAAATTTTCATTATTTACAGTTGGTAAAAGACAACAATGTTAAGGAATTGACTGATCTTCTCCGTTCCGACACGTCAGTCAAAAGTGCACGCAATCAAAAAGGAGAAACTTTGTTGCATGCCGCAGCAGAAAACGGCTTCATTTCCGGCATTAATTTGATTTTGGACTTCGCTGAGGGTAAGTGATTTTTATGCAATGAAACCAATCCTCTAACAAATATATACATTTCTAAAGTAAGTGAATAAATATATATTAAATATGAGACGGACTAAACTTTAGATAGTAAGCAATTTCACAAGTTAAGCTTCCAGTAAAATTGAATTCAAGCATAATGCTTGGGCAATTTAATAATAAAAATCAGTAAAAATTATATAAATGTTAAAGCAAAATTAAGATGATGCGTTAAAAATGCTTTTCTTTAGACAGGTAGATATGTTTATAAGTAAATATTTGACTTAATACCTTAATAGGTAAACGTTTACTGTACTCGAAAGAAAAAAATATCTTTGGACAGATATAGTATTAAATAAATTGAAAAATATAGCGCTGCATATATTGAAAGTTAGAAAGATCATTGAATGGATGGTTACAAGTTGAGATTATCTAAAATAGATCGTAATAATCATGCACTGATTTATAACTAAATAACTTTATGAATACAGAAATAGTATGGACGCTAAGATAAATTAATTTACTGAATAATTAGGGTGACAAATAGCTTGAAAGCTATAGATTTAGAGAGGAAGATTATGTAATTTTTCGAATTTTTGAATAACTTAATAAGTAAAGTTTTAAAATTGAAATTTTTTTATATTTGTACAATTAGTTCAAATAAATGAGCATCCGCCGGCCAAGAATTAAAAGGTTTGAGAAAATTATTTTATATATTTTTTTGGAAATTTAATGAGACATTTATGTTCAACATTATAAAATTTAATCTGATATTAGTCAGATGGACAAACTGATATGCTTTTTTGCACTTATTCTTTTAGAAGCAGTCCACTTAAATTAAATTTTTGACAGTAAATAAGACTCGCAAACCAATTATATTCACTTTAATTCTAGAAAGTGTCATCAATGACATGAAACCATACCTTCTCGACGCTTCGTAAAAGTGAAGATTAACTTCTGACGCTCAAAGTGCAAGGTTAAAATTGAAAATTAATTACAAATTTAGAAGTCATTCTTGCCCCAGGTAAATTCACGTTTTCTTTCCTGAAAGGAATTTCGTACAAAAAATTCAATGTGATTCCAAATATAGAATTTGCAGCCCATTTTAACGTAAAATCATTTGATGAAGCAATCGTTGATTTCAAGTGTGGTAGTGGATAATATTTAAGCCAAATTTGTAGCCTTGATCTGGAGGCAGAATCGTTACATAAAATATATTGCCGCAGAACGTCGCCAACCAATTGTCCTTTAATTATTGTAGTGCTTTTAAATCTTATGTAGACATTCTCAGTTAACTAAAAAGGACACGCATCCCGGGGTTGATCTTTCATTCATTCGTGAAGTTTAAAAACCTGAGATGCATCACAATAGTAATTTTGTACTGGATCGAATCGTCGGTTATTCATTTACAAATATAAACTCATTTACTTATAATGCTTTATAGACATAGGTTAAAAAATCAAGAAATATTCATAAATATGAATTCAAATACAAGGTTATTGTACGGATAAGCTTTTTTATGTATTATCATCCAATTTAATATGTTAAAAGCCCACTTGCGTAAAACTGTAAGAAATGGATATTCTATACATTTTTTTCAATTAGATGAATAAACACAACGCCATTTATTATTGTGCCTTTTGCAGATATCAATACAGTAGATGATCAGGGAAATACACCTGTACACACAGCAGTTAAAAACGGTCAAATGAAAGCATTGAAGCGCCTCCTCAGTTATGGTGCCAACGCCTGTGCAATCAATAGACGTGACAATCAACCGCTACATTTTGCGGCACAATATAACAAATTGTCCTGTCTTCTGGTAGGTTGGATCCGTCTCTCGCCTTTTTAATTTAAGCTAAAATCGCACAACATCTAACTGAAATGATTTTTGGAGAGGATTGATTAGGTTTAGCTGATGGCCGTATTGATCTGAACATAATATTAAGCACTGCAATAGTAATAGTAATATTGAATATTCAGTTGTTCCAAGTAGCCTAAGCTTCTGACTTGCGCATTGCAATTCACAAATTTAATATGATACACTTTCGCGTTTATTTTTACTCACCCCAAATTTCAATCCCTTTATTTTACAAAATAACTTTAAATTGATCATTTCATTTTATTTTGGCACTTGAAGTAGATTTAAACCTCATTGAGATTTTTGATCACTTTACTATCGCGTATTCGCTAGGTTAGTCGTCGATACAACTTGAAATGAGTGTACATATTTTTAAACATTGCTGCGCGAAAGCAGGACAGAGTTAGTGCTTTTCACATTTATCTTTCTCCTACGTTTTAAATCTTGTGCTATGTAATGAGTTTTATAACTCAATGAACAGCTTATTTGTTTTTGCACATGGCTTTGTCAACAACAAAAAAATTTCTAAAATACGAAATGTCATTATTTATATCAATGTTGTGAAGTTGATATAAATACCAACTCCTTAGTAAATACATTTTTCTTCATTAATGAAGCATTGTATAGGAAGAGATAGGAAAATAATCCAGTAGACGAGTTTCTTCCTTATTGGAACCTCTAAAAGTGCTATCCAAATTTTTGCCACGGATAGAGTTCGAATCGGGGAACATTTCATTTGGGGAGTGTGACTATCCACTGCGCTACTATGGCGCACACTACACAGCATATTCAGTAACGAACTAACATGGAGATTTATTTAGCCCTTCTATCAGGTGGAATCTATGTGACATTTTTTTAGATTTAGATTTCCAAGTAGCTACACCTTATCTGTTATTATATAATAGACACAATGATACTTGGAGAAATTGTATTAAATTGAGGATGTGTGCAATCATATAATCATTGAATGCATGAATAGTGCTAATAATTATTTAATTAAGTTTGCGAATTTCACGTAAACATCAATTCCATTATTTATAGATTCATCAGTGTAGACTAAGACGAGGAAATTTTAACATAGTTAATTTATACAATTGATTGGCCCCGTCCACAATTGCTATGTTGTTCGACCACTGAGTAAAACCAGTGGTATTGGTGTTTACTTCAAGCTCAAAAACTTTATTTAAAGAATTTTTACCACCACCCACGCAATCATTGATTGGTTAATTGTTTAAATATATTCAAAGTACACTTTCATGTGCAAAAATTTTTAAAAAAATCAGATATAAGAACCGTTTCTTTCTCAGTTTCTTCTCAAAATCTATTTACATATAAATTGAAAGGCAAAAAAGTTAGAAAAATGTAAAGATTGAGAGAGTGTGAAATAAGGGAAACCAAACAATTTCGTGCGTCACCTCCAGTTCAAACTCAATGCCTGAACATGCTTCTTCTGCTTGTATAAGTCAGGCTGCAATTTGTCTATCCATAAAGCCTCGTATGTGGCTAGCTCCCTTTTATTGTTGCATTTAGTAATTATTTAAATGCAACATCTGGAGAACATACGCGTGTTGCGCAACTGCAGACGTGTATTCACCATTTGATTTGTTAAATATACTTTTTGATTGCAAGCTTAACAAGAATTCATATTAAACCTTGAATTATTTGACCAGGATATCTTTTTAACAGAAGGTGTTCTAATGATATGTAACGATAAAAACGTGATTCACTAACAGGGCTTATTAAAATGAATAATTATGTTTTTTTTGTATTTTGCCGATTGAAACAACTGACAACTGCCCAAGGGAAAATGCAAGCATAAAGCAGGGCTACCATCTTCGCACGAGAGTATAATTATAATTAAAGATCTCACAGTGAACCAACGTATGTCTATGTTAGTCTTCGAGATGTTCATTTGGATAAAAATTGTTTTCGTTTATATTTTTCCAAGTGTTATTGCTTAACTGAGCGGAATACACGTGTTTCCGATCTACAGGATAAATGGCCTTTTCGACATTATGCAATTCTTAGTTTGTACAACATCTGTATATATATATATATATATATATATATATATATATATATACATTACATATAAGATTGTATTGGTGCTTATATCAAGATCGCAACCTTCAATAAAATGGAATATGATTTTGAGAAAGCAAAACTATATAAATTATTTTTTAAACCAGGAAATCTGGCGAGAATCTATTATTCGATTGTCATTTTATAAGGCAAAATAATGGAAACAATTTAGATCTTACACCGTTTTCTAAAAAAATTACCTATATAACAAAGTATTTAATTCGAAAAACAAATTATTTTACCTCAGCAGGCTGCATTTCCGCGCTGCGAAATATTTAGTTTAAGATAAGAAAAAGAAACTTATAACACTTGTTAAAAATGTCTAATTTAAAAAAAATTTTATCCGTCACTTTTGTTCTATATTGATATAAGATTTTGCTTCGACGAAAAGATGTTTCACCTAACGTTATTGGCGAAATGGGAATGACACCGATTCATTATTGCTGTAGAACAGACAACCACGAATGCTTGAGACTACTGGTCAGTTTCAGTTTATTAACATTTATACAAATGCAATTCATTTTATTTAACTTTTAAAATTAAATCCAATCATGCTGAATAAAGAAAGGCTCCAAATAAGACATATATTTTTGGACAAGAATACAGCTGCCTTTATAAAGAGCATGTTCTTAAATGAATCTGAATAGACGGAGTTCCATATTTGACATATTTGCTTGATTTCGTTTCATTTGGAAAGATAGAATGAAAATTGCTTCTGTGAAAAAGCCACTTAGATTCGTGATGTGAATATTAGATCAGGAAGAAAAATGACATTATAACTTTACCTTTGTACTCTGCTAAGTAGCACGGAAGGTCAAAATGTGTGACAGGCGATAATTTTGCTATGCAGTTTGATTAGTGAAATGGAGTGAGATTGTTGGCTCTTTCATGTTTATCAGATACAAAATCGTTCTTTTCTTGAATTATCGCAAATATCTACAAATAAACAAATCTTTGTATAAAAATTGAAATGCAATACAAAATCGAAAAATGCAAGAGTGAAGAGTGTGTGAAATAAGAGAAAAACCAGTCAATTTCGTGCATCACCTCCAGTTCTACCTCAATTCCCGAGCAAGCTTCTTCTGTTTGGAAAAATACGTCTGCACTTTGTTTATCCATAAAGCTCTGTTTGTGACGAACGCCTTCTGGTATTACATTTAGTGAGTATCTTAAATGCCACGTATGTAAAACTTACGTGTGAGGTTTACCGATGTGTTGCGCAATAGCAGACGTATATTCACTATTTCATTTAAAACAGGTGTTTAAGATGCAGTTTCCTCTTTGTCGAGTAATTAACGGTCTGGTCGATCAGCCTACGTAAGTTGATCTATAACTTGCGCATTTAAATTGATATATAATATTTGATGTCGTCACTAATGGCTGTTCTTCTTTGACTGCTGGTAAAGTCAAGAGTGTTACCTTAAATAACACTTGAAGTTTAGCTTCGTGATAATGTCGCTTCAACCTTGTTTTAAGATATGCGCAAAACTGCATCCCTTTTAAGTTGGATGTTCAGGTAAACTCTTTTCTATTTTGGTCCGAAATACGCCAGTTTCTGTTGACTATCAAACGATCTGCTAACAATGGAGACACTATCAATTGAGCGAAATTATTGAATTCATCATTCTAATAAATGGGATGTTGATTTTGAAGCAGCATTTGAATTGCTATTTAAACAAACAGTCGACATAGAACCTAAAATTATTAATTGTAAAAATTACTTTTTTTACTGATTACTTTAGTTAACCAGGGTTTCCTTTTAATATTAGCCATATGTGTAGAACACCCTGCATTGACAAGGCAACAATCAAATGCGCTTAAAGATAGATAGAAATATAGACATCAAACCCCTACGCGCTGATAAAAGCAAGAGCGTTGTTAGGATAGAATCAGATGGAGACGTATTTCGGACGAAATAAATTAGTTTACCTGGACCTTTAATTTAAGGAGGATGCAGTTTCCCGTATAGCACAAAAGGAAGTTGAAGTGGCATTAACACACATTTAATGCAGCTAAACTACAAGTGTTAGCTAAGATGATATTCTTGCTTTTACCAGCAGTCAACGAAGAAAAGGCGTTAGTGCCGACATCCAATATTATATACCAGTATACGCGAGCTCGTTGGCGCTTAACTTACGTAGGCCGATCTACCAGACGATTTATTACTCGAATAAGAGAACATTTTAACTGAAACACCTGTTTTAAATAAAATGGTGAATACATGTCTGCAATTGCGCAACACATTGTTGAAACTTCGCACGTGTGTTCTCAGACGTAGCCTTTAAGATAGTCACTAAATGTAATAACAGAAATGAGTTAGCCACATACGACGTTTTATGGATAAGCAAACTGCAACCGTATTGACGCAAGACGAAGATGTATGTTCGGCCATTGAGTTTAAACTGGAAGTGATACACGCGATCGATTGACCGTTTTCATTATTTCAGACTCTCTCCACGTTAACATTTTTCTATTTTACCTTTCTTTAATCTTTTAATTTATATATAAAGAGCTGCTCCTTTGTAGATACTTGAGAAGAATATCAGACAGAAACGGTTCCTGAATCTGACTAAATTGCTTTTTCTTTTTGCATGTGAAGAGATAACTATATAAACAAAATACGGTATAGTGCAGTAAATGCTATTATTAAAGTCTATCACTTTTTTACTTATTGGTCTCTCATTAAGAATTTCCTGATCTCCTGCGACCAAAGCTCAAATCGAGGCACATGCGTTTCGAGTTCTTTAAACGGACGAGATTATTGATTGAAATATTTGGGTAATTTTTATCATATATATCTTTGTACTTACGAACTAAATATTGCATAAAATAATCAGCTTAATTAATATAGTCAATAGCAGCAATCATTAATTAAATATAGTCAATATGCAGCAATCATTAATTATTTTACAGTCACAAACCCTGGTAAATTTGCTTCGGAATCTTGCAACGCGCTCCCTGCGCCATTCAAGCTTTGAACTATGTGTAAATTTTAGTTATAAACCAAATATATTATGACATTCTTTCGTACAGTTAAATACTGTTTCTTACAGAGAACTAATATATATGCGAGTATGTATTAGGTTTTGCGAACCTAGTAACAAATAAGTTTAGTTGTGGCCAGAAGGATAAACCAAAGACAGCATGAGCGGAAAGTATAATCTCATGCACATTCGTTTCGTGCTTACTGGCGACTCATCAGTAGGAGCCGGTATTACGCCCTTTAACCACTATATATTTGGGTCGAAGAATGTGGAATAATAGGACGGTACAATCTCCTAGACGAATGTGTAAACCTGCAATAATGAAGCTAACATCGTATAGTCTACGACAATGCGACTTCAACGCTAACTCACACTATATAATATATATACCGAGTCTGTAAAGGATACTAACACTATGGCTATTGTGTTAGTAACCGATACCAACATTATAGTACCAAAAAGGTAAATGGTACTAATAATACGGTTGTCGATTCAGTACATGATACCAAAATGATGGATATCAATGTATGCTATAGTTCACCGAAATTGAGAATTACAACTATTTCTGAACACCTGTTACTCTAGTAAATCCATACACTCTGGCCTTGTTTAGCTAATCTTTAATTTTTTCTAAACGTATAAGCGGATATGTTGAGATGAACATCAACTGTTACCCATTGAGAAATATTCTTCCATTTCATCGGTAAAACGGAATCACGTTAACTTTACAGCTGTGCTTAAGTTGGCATCTAATAAATCTAAATTTATTATTATAAACCGAGCTAGCAGTGATTCGACGATTATTTCCACTGACTATTCAGAGTCCTAATGACCAATTCTACGAAAGCCTACAATTCCATTTACAGTAGTACCTGTATTGTCTTTAGTGGATCTAATCTTCGTCTACAGTAAGTTGAATACTCACCATCAAGACCACATTAACATCGAATTCAGAAAAAATGTAAAAAATTGTTTAAAGACGACGGTTTACGTACCATTACAACTATTTGATGTTTATTCATAGGTAGCTATTCAGAAAGGGTGTGCTATAATCTATAACGAATAAGAACATGGTTCAAATAACCACATAAGCTTCCAACAGAACGACAGACATAGATACAACAACGCCATATATAATTAATTGCTACATGATTTATTTGAGTCATTAGTTGTCCTCGGTCTGGAGGACACAATATGGCGCATCGTATAACACTTTACTTGAACCGGTGCAATTCAAGTGTAAACTATGTTCCGCGAAGTTATTCAACGGTTACATAAACTTTTCTTTGCGCAGTGAGCTTAAAATTAATCTGACTTCTAGATGAAATTCTGTGTCGATTAAACACAAGAGCATTCATTTCAATCATAATCAGGACTATATCTGAATTTCTTGTTTTACCTAGTAGAGAACCTAGGTTCGAGTAGAAGGCGTCATGGGTGTTATCTGTGCTGCATTGGTAGGATTGTATGCATGTAAAAATACTAGACAACGTTCGTTTAGCCTTCAGGAATTTATTTTTGCGCAAGTCTTCAGTGTGCTGCAAAACATCGGCTGCTAACAGATTTCTGTTTAGTCAGACTAATTTATGGTTGTGAACTGTTGTCGGTATAATCTTCTCACATTACGTCTTATGAAAATTGCGTCGTAGAGAAGGTTCAAAAACAACAACACGTAGGTGAATACGGAGCAACTTCTTCTGTAGTACTATTACTTATTTCATTCTATTTTTTGCCAGGCAACTTAGGTCAATTTATTATTTATCTAGCGTACGTGTTACAAATTTGTTTGTAGCACAATTTGATTTAATATTTTCCCAATTATTTCACTGACGTGGTATCTAACTTATACTGTTATTGAAATTTAAAAATACTATATTTGGCACTTAGGTTTAATAAAATCCTAGCCAAACCACTTGCTCTATTAGCTTATATCTGATAAATTTGATGTACTAAAATCTGACGAAGGGCGCAGCCATTGGTATGCGAAATAGCTCTATCGAAGTAAATAATTGGTAGAATTCTCGTGTTTTTCAAAACACAGATAACATAAACGCAGTAACTAAGGAGGTTGCACATTACATGTTCAATGTAACAGACGGTTGGATGCATTGCTGCGGATATTGATGAGCACAGTTTCGTTAAATCCTTGCTGTGACCACAATTTTATTTATTGTGCATATAAATAGTCTTAACTGGAATCATATATATATATATATATATATATATATATATATATATATATATATATATATATCACCTCAACAGATATTGGACGCCCAACCTACTCAAATATAAATCGTCTTATCGGTCAGATCGTCAGCTCTATTAAAGCATCACTGTGATTTGAAGGTCCACTTAACTTTGATCTAAATGAACTGCAGACCAATTTGTTACCTGAACCACTTATTCACTTCCCATTGATTGTCTATTATTTTGGTTATATGGGTTAAATTAAATCTAATTATTGGATTCAGAAACACTTCAACAGCGGTTGCAAATGTTATGTGGCCAGTAGCCATAGAAATTCGGGCATGATGACCGGCGGACAAAAACTTTTCAGCCCCGGAATGGTAGAAGGAACCTTGCTAGCTCTAAAAGGGACAACTCATCATCCAGTTTCACGTGAAGTCTCGAGTTTGGTATATCTGCGCAGTATCTTTTTGTTAAATGTGTTTGACGGAATGAGAGCTTGCGTTGCAGACGCGAAGAGCAAGTTTCAGCTGCTGAAGAAAAATTTGACAACTGGCATCTGGGCAGATAATGCTTATCAGCGTTGGTTGACATACTATCTAGGAAAACGAAAACTCCGAATACAAACCATCCTGACTAGGAATGGGCGACCTAGTGTACTTTTACAGTCCAAATATAACCATGACCAATACAAAATACAATTTTCGCTTATTTTTATACGGCATTGAATCGTTAATCACTTTTGGTTTTTGCATGGCTGTGCATGATGATGATGATGATGATGATGGCAAATATGTGTTTTATATCAAGATTTAGAGATTATTAATCGATTTTTTTTATTGAAGACTAATGTATTGATTCCAACAAAAGTACAATTTTCCATGTTATTTAATCAATTGAAATTAGCCTTTATTTTATGTTTAAATGTGGAGCATAATTCGATTAAATATGAGTTTAATTTTCAATATTACAAATCTGGTCTAAATGGAATGTTTGATAATTCCTAGAAAAATTTTTAAAATTAATAGAACAAGATTAATATAAGAATAGATTTTCAACTTACCAAAATGCTTGTTGGTTAGAAAGCAATTTTAAAGTGCGCGTTTGGCCTATATATTTAAGAAAAACTCATTAATGCCGCAAAGTTTATTTAATTTGTGTTTATTGCTTTGCCAACGATCAGGATGAAGGGAAGTCAACAAATACTATGAGAAAGAAGGTAAAAAGTAAAACAGAATAAGCGTCATATTACTTTTAATCCAAGCTAAATTGCCTTCAATATGTTGATTATAGAAAGATTACTCTTTCAAATTAGCAAAATTGGGCAATAAAAGTCAAAATAAGAAACAATTTTTTTTATTTTGTGGATGAAACTTATAATAATAGTTACGATGTTTAATGAATGAAATATAAGCAGCTATATTTTATTTAAGTTTTATACCTCTAGCAAAAATGTCTGTCGAGCTTATAAGAATTTATCGATATCTACCGCCAATAAAAAGTTACAGACAATAAAATTCAGTTTATGCATAAATGCACTTTAACAAAAGCTTAAAGCAAATATATTTCGTTTTGAAATTAGATAAAAAGAATTAAATACCTATACTATAGGAGAAATTGGAGACTTACAATTTAAAATGTATTTTGAGGTATTTACACGAACAGAAAACGCCTAGACACATTGAATCTCATTATTGATCAGCTTCGCCTCTTCAAATCAAAACTAATCATAAATATACTTAATAATACAAGGATGCTTTTTCATTCTTTACCGCCTAATTTGTTATTGAATATAGGCAAATTCCATATTAAATAAATACATCCTCAATTAGCAATTTTATCCCCAGTTGTGCAGTTAATTAAAGAAAACTTCTCGTGCACACCTGAAACAGGTATCGAACATCGTTGAACATCTTCAAATCACGACAAAACCACAAATATAAATGATTTTTGTAATTAAAAAATCGTATGAAGCAAAAATCCCGATTATAATTTGTAATTTTCTTTTGTATTCTAAAGCAAAATTATATTAAGATAAAATAGCATGTCGTGACACAAATAAAAATTCACTAATTATTCAGTTCAAATTTAAAAATCTCTAAAAATCGATCAGTGTAATAAGCTATATTTGAAAATAATTCTTTGTTTGTTCAATAAGTATTATTTTCTTCGCATTGGAGCCGAAAACTTCCATTAGAATACAATTAAGTTGATTTATGCAACTGCAGTTAGCTGCTTTCTATAGGCTGTTTTTAATCTCCTTCGCCGGGTAATAAATTAAACTTAGATGAATTTAGAACAAAAACGCTTTAACGCCGCCATCGCTAATCTCAATATTCGCGAAGAATAGTTTCTATATTCTTACTTCGACAGGACGTTACTAACATTGATAAATTAGGCACATATTTATAAAGAGAAGACAAGAAATCGATAATTAAAATATTGACAGCGAAGGATATTCTTGAGCCACAGGTAACTCTCTTCAGTATAAGCTAAAGCAGTCAAGATTAATTCAAATTTCCTGGTTGACTTTCTTAATAACATTCAATCACAATACACAAGGTGAATTCAATTGCATAACTGTAGAACCTTGTGAATATTACTCTAACATCATTAACTTTTTAGACGACAAAGAAAACTTGAACTCAGTCAGTAATAAATACTGTTTGGCATAGATAAGTGAACCAAGAGTGGGCAATAAAAACATAAGCCAGCACGTACCTGGAAATTTTGTGTTGTATGCGGTAGAAGTGGCGCAGAATATAGTATCCAAGACTCCGAATTACATGTACCCCGGTTAGAGTCCCGTCCGCAGTATTTTCATGGGCAATACTCGCATTGAAACAGATGTTGGATATTAAAAGATGAAACATACCGTATGTGCATGACATTTAGATGCATAAAATTTTTAATAAGTCAGATGTGTGTTTTACCATATGCATCCATCCACGATACTGCGAATATCAACACCTTATATATTTACAAGTTGTTTTCCATCTTAATTCTATGGCTCGTTGCGCATATTAATGCTTTTTTATCATAATAGCTCAATGACAAAACGAATGTTGTGAGTGAAACCGCAATAATCAGTATCACTATCATCGAATACATATAAAATCTCATCAGCTGAATTTATAATAGTTACAATCAAGGCAGTCAATCGCACTTGTAATAGTCATATGTAATCTAGAAGCGATCAAAGTTTAATTGCGTTGAAGATTATGTAACAAATTTTATTGTTACAAGTAGATAAATCAGATAAATTAAACATATACGTAAGTCTCTCCACGGGCTAATTATTAATTATGCTTTTATGGAGGATACGATTTTCTGTTACATCATTGTCACTAAAATATGCTAGTTTATATATGTTGTTAACCACTGACAGTAAATGTATGTATTAAATTGATTTATTTAGTGATGATAATGGTCTAGATATCAATACAATATAGACAAATCGAAATAAGAAACAATCTAGTTTTGTAATAAATGACCATTGTAAAGCTTGTGTCAGATATAAAAGCGTTTTATTTGGATACGAACACAGTGTGTTATATGACACCACGCTAGATCAGTGATGTGACGGTAGAATCATATGATAATTTAAAAAAATGTTTCCACCTCCATTCGTTTGAAATAATTGCCGGATTTATTTTTTTGGTACATGACAGATTTTTTTAATTTTTAATAGGTTTTAATGAAAACCGACATTCAACGTCTTTATTTACAATTGAGGCATGCATTAAAAAAGTCATGTATTACTTATAGATTGAAATTACCATTTCCCAAATTATTGCAGTAGCTTACATTAAGATTGTCATTTATTTCATCTTAAATATCATAAATTTAGTTCGATTTAAAAATCTGTTATATATATATATATATATATATATATATATATATATATATATATATATATATATATATATATATAAAAGCAAAGAACTAATATTTTCTAAACAGCCATTTTGCATGATTTATCTGTCGTATAATAACGCAATATTAAGTTCATTTATCACGAAAGCAACGCATATAACTTAATAATTTCCTAAGATAAATACTTTTTATTTTGTAATCTGTCAAAGCTCGTACATTAATTTATCGTTTACAAACTATGTTTGGTTGTGCAACATTAAAATCCGTGGTTTAGCTGCGAGTGATCTTGTTGCATTTGAAAGCTACAATATTAAACTTACCGTAATGCATATATATATATATATATTTTTTATTTATTTTTTCAATTTCTTTATCCGTATGTGCAGCTGCTTTATCTCCTTCAGTTTGTTGCCAGTCCGATCGAATTTTGTTGAGTCTGGTCGAGGGTGTGTTTGGTCTTGCCTGGATGCTAGTAAATTGTTGTTGGATTGTGTGATTCGTGGCC
>JAQBSW010006744.1:0-45000 GCA_029291075.1 Eudiplozoon nipponicum | reverse complement strand
GTTAGCATTCGGGCAAGGCGACATCAGCAATACTGATTCCGTGCGGATTTTACTGTATCACGTCATAAACTAACCAAACCTCGCAGCTAACTTTGCCCTACTAAGAAAAGAAAGTTACGAAGATGATTCTACTAGACATCTGAAACAAGATCGCCACTGAGCTCGATTCGATGCCATATCGCTATGGGTTTCTAACCAAGAACTATGATGCGCACGAGGACCCCATCCTGGCAGACGAGTGGGTCCCATACTACCCTTTTGGATATAAGTGACTTCAATCGGAGTAAAAAGCGTTCTTGCTTTCTTCTGTGCTGCAATCAATAGGAGCATATACAGATACAACGAAGAGGCAACAATGATAACGGTTTTTTCTTTGATTTTAGTAGATGTATTTAAACGTGCCGCACATAATCGACTAATTTAAGGGATCCATTCAATTAAGCAAGCTTCAGCTCGCGCGTTAAGGGCAATACCAACGCCCCATTTACCGACTTTAGAGAAATCTGTAGAACCAGATGTTCGAAGCCAATAACGCGTTGATAGGGATGGTGCAACCAGTTCTGTAATGCACGTAGGATCCTGTATTCTGGTTTCAGATACGCAACATATGTCGATTTCTAATTTGTCCAACGTATGGGAAAGAGATTCGTGCTGTCCAAGTTGTTTTAATGTTCGCAGATTAAATGCGCATACGTTTATACCTAACCTAGGTATAATGAATGATCGTCTACTAGAACCATTTACGATATTTTACAACCTGGTATTGGGCTGTGTTATGATCTAAACCAACCATAGTTATAGTATCCAAAAGAGTATTATTGTTAGATTGAGAAGAGGAAAGGAAAAGAAAGGAGGCAGAATCGGAGATAGTTGCCTGCAGTAGTCCGTTTTCGCTTATCCACCCTGCGCGGCTCAGCATATAAGGCAACCCTTTTTATACTGCGCAACGACCGATGCAGTATGTAATTATTGTAAATTGTACTTGTCATGGTTATATGTGGACTGTAAAAGAACACTAGGTCGCCCATTCCTAGTGATGGTTTTTCCTTCTCCTAGATAGTCTGCCAACCAAGGCTGATGAGCACTATCTGCCCAGATGCCAGTGGCTAAAGTTTCCTTCAGCAGCCGAAACTTGCCCTTCACGTCTGGAACACTTGCTCTCATTCTGTCACTACACATTTAACAACAAAGTTACTGCGCAGTTAGACCGAACTAGAGGCTTCACATGAAACGGGATGATGGCTGTGTCCCTTTAAGACCCGGCAAGGTTCATGCTACCAATCCCGGGTTGACTAGCTTGAGCCCGCCGGTCGTCAAGCCGGAATTTCAATGGCTACGGGCCTCATAATCCGACTTCTATACTGTAATCTCAATAGTCCACGAAATTCGAATAGACCGACTGGCTTCCATGAAGATGCCAAGATAAATAAGTAGCTAATTCTTCAACAATAGGATGTAGACACAATCGTACAAAACACTGTTGGCTTATTTACCTGATTTTCGGATTGTGTACCGAAATGTTTGAATGCACTGTCATCATGGTTTTCCCAAATATTTCGATATGCACGTACGGATATCATTTTCAATGGGACGCACATCACGCACTAAGTTGTTGGCTTATATAGCCTCATTGTATAACTCTTTTCAACAATTATTATCAATATACATTACAGGTAGACATAAAAGCACGCAAAAAATAATTTGGCACACTATTCAAAAGTTCAAACATAAAACGTAACTAAATAATTTAAACTAAATGGTCCACATGCGCCATTGCAGTCACTTAATTCATTATTTAATTCAAATAAAAGTAAATAAAATATATAAAGAAGACCAAATCTCCAATATGAAAACATATATGAACAACATATGACGATTATGGCTGTGGGTCGTTTAAAATAAAAGAAAAGAAAAATATACCTTAGCTCAATAGTTCGATAGTTTCTAATACTAATGGCCATCTAAGCGATCAAAATCAACAAACATAAAACCACATCAAATATACACGACCGTTATTAACCAGAAACTCAACTGTCTCGTTGCACTACAAGAACAAAACAAATAAATCAGCCAACAGAAAGATCAATAGGCAGATGAAAAATCTGAAGATTTGGTACGTATGAATCATAATCTGAAATATTAATGAAACGAAAGGCTACGAAAAAATAACATCCCAGAACAAAATTTCTAACTGATTAAAAGGTAAATGAGAAGTTAATCACACAACCCTATGAAAAATAAGTTTCTATGGTCTTAGTTATATTAATAAATAACATTTTTCATAACTTTCAGAAAACTCATAGCAAATAAGCCTATTGGGCCATTTATCACAAAATTCATACTTCAGAAACTCGGTTTAAATTATAAATTATGTATTTATGGCACAGACATTAACGGTTTAGATTAGTCACTAGAAATATGATTACCACTTGAAATACAACCGGTTCAACTCGTTAGTTAAAGTGATAAGAAAAGAGCTGATGAAAATACTAAAAAGGTCTGCAATCCTATGAGTTAACGGTATGAGCAACTAATCGATGAACGGTATGGCCCGTAGCCATAGAATACAGGCGACAACCAGCGTGCTCAAGCTAGTCAACCCGGGATTGGTAGCGTGAACCTTGCCGGGCCATAAAGAGACACAGCCATCATCCCGTTTCATTTGAAGCCTCGAGTTAAGTCTAACTGTGCTGTAACTTTGTTAAATGTGTAGTGACGGAATGAGAGCAAGCGTTACAGACGTGAAGGGCAAGTTTCAGCTGCTGAAGCAAACTTTTGCCACTGACATCTGAGCAGATAGTGCTCATCAGACTTGGCTGGGAGACTATCTATGAGAAGGAAAACTCATCACTAGGAATGGGCGGCCTAGTGTTCTTTTACAGTCCACATATAACCATGACAAGTACAACTTACAGTGATTACATACTGCATAGGCCGTCGCGCAGTATAAAAAGGTCGCCTTATCTGCTGAGCCGCGCAGGGTGGATAAGCGAAATCGGGCTACTGCAAGCAACTTTATCACCGATTCTGCCTCCCTTCCTTCCCCTTCCTCTTCTCAATCTAACAATAACACTCTTTTAGATACTATAAATGTGGTTGGTTTAGATCATAACACTGAGCCCAATACCGGGTTGCCAAATATCGAAAATGGTTCTAGTAGACGATCATTCATTAAACCTAATTTAGGTTTTAACGTAGGCGCATTTAATGTGCGAACATTAAAACAACTTGGACAGCAAGAATCTCTTGCTCGTACGTTGGATAAATTAGAAATCGACATATTTTGCGTATCTGAAACCAGAATACAGGATCCTACGTGCATTACAGAACTAGTTGCACCATCCCTATCTACGCGTTATTGGCTTCGAACATCTGGTTCCACAGAGTTCTCTCAAGCCAGTAAATGGGGCGTTGGTATTGCCCTTAGCGCGCGAGCTGAAGCTTGCTTAATTGAATGGATCCCTTTAAATAGTCGATTGTGAGCGGCACGTTTAAATAAATCTACTAAAATCAAAGCAAAAAACCGTTATCATCGTTGCCTCGTCGTTGTATCTGCATATGCTCCTACCGATTGCAGCACAGAAGAAAGAAAGGACGCTTTTTACTCCGAACTAAGCTCCTTACTAAAGCACGAAGTTCAGATATAGTCCTGGTTATGGGTGGCATGAATGCTCAAGTTGGTCGCTTAGGTAACACAGAATTTCATTTAGGTGGAAGATACACTCTAAGCTCGACGCGCAACGATAATGGTGAACGGCTTTTGGATAGCTGCGTTGAACATAGACTATATTTAAGTAGTAAAAACTTCAGACGTAGTGTTAGACGTTGTGCTACATGGCGTCCTCCAGCACCCGGGCAACGGTAAATTCATATATATCATGTAGCAAATAGTTATAGATGGCGTGGTTGCATCCAGGATTGTCGTTCTCTTTGGAACACTTATGACGACTCGGACCATGGACTTATCCGTGGTAGATTTGCACTAAAATTTTCCGAGAAAATAAATAAGAATAAACCCCAAATTGATGTAGGCAAACTCGAACAACCGTCGTTCCGACAAAATTATGAAAATATTCTAAAGGCTAATCTAACTGGTCTGGATGGCGAAAATCCGAATATACTTTGGTTCAAGATAAGTTCCACTATGCACAATGCAGGTACTACTGTATGTGGCATAGCAGGCCCCCGTAGAAATAATCATTGGCTCTCTGTAAAATCTATGGAGATACTCGAAATAAGGCGCCAAATTCCACCTGGCTCGACTCATAATAATACCCGTCGCAATACAAGACGCCAACTTAAGCGCCGTATAAAAGTCTATCTCGAAAAGTTTTGGACCAGAAAGGCTGAAGAAATGGAAGTAGCTTTCGCGTCAGGTAATAGTCGCTTTTTTTTCCAACTTATCCGCGCAACGGGTCCGAGAAAGTTAAAAGGTATCGAAACTATAAATGATAGTAACAACGAATTAATAACCGTTAAAATAAGTCGTCTTGACAGGTGGGCTGAACACTTTAGAGATCAACTTTCTTGGCCACCCGGATCAGTTCCGCTTCCCGAAAGCATGTCTGCATCAACAGTGTGGAATGTTAGTCCCGAAGAACCATCCGAAGTACGCGATGTAATCCTATCTCTTAAGCGCCGCAAAGCCGCAGGCCCCGATGATTTACTTCCGGGATTGTTTAAGGATGGTGGCGATATAATTTCAGGAGCGTTGACCAAACGTTTTCATACTATATGGAATAAGGAAACCGTACCACTTGACTGGAATGAGTCGACCATCATTCCCATCTTCAAAAAAGGCAATCGTAATTCGTGCGATAATCATCGTGGTATAAGTTTGACTCCGGTCGTATCAAGGTTATTTGCTTCGATTATCCTACGTCGTCTTAGCGCTTCACGTGAATCATAAACAAGAGAAGAACAGGCCGGATTCCGCGCAGGACGAGGTTGTATAGATAATATTTTTACGTTAAGGCAAATTCTCGATAAGAGACATTTATATCACCGACCCACAATAGTCGTCTTTCTAGACTTCAAGGGTGCATTTGATTCGGTGGATCGCAATTTTTTATTCCATATCTTGTCGAAAAGCGGTGTGCCCACTAAATTTGTTAATATTATACGAGCTCTCTACACAAATACTTCTGTTCGCGTTAAGGTCTACAACGAATTAACGCTCTCACACATTCAGGACGTTGGAGTTGAAGTTCTCCCGGGAGATAAACTAGTCGATCTTGACTATGCGGACAATATCGTACTATTATTAGACAATCAGCATGCTGCCCAGACCACCTTAAATAGATTAACAGACGTTGTTCCGTCTTTCGGTAGGAAATTCGCACCCTCTAAATGTAAGATACTGTTACAGGATCACCCACTACTCACTCTAACGTTGCGACTGCAGAATGAAGATCTTGACATAGTCGACAGGTTTACATATCTTGGGAGCTCTATCAATAACGTAGGCAATATGTCCGACAAGGTGAGAATACGGATCATCGATTTTTAATAAGTATAGCACATGTTGGTTATCAACAACGAATAACTAAAGTTGACATCCGTAGACGTATTTTGGATATGAAAATAAGAGCTCGTCATTAGAAAAATAAATAAGACTCCATCAACTTCGTTGGCTCGGTCACGTTTTGCGTATGCCCTCATTTCGATTGCCCAGTAGAGCTCTCTTATCTCACCCAACACCAGATTGGCATAAGAAACAAGGTGGGCTGATTTTGACATTGCAGAAACAGTTGAAGTCACTTACATCCAAATTTTGTAGTATATGACCCACTCGTCTGCCAGGATGGGGTCCTCGTGCGCATCATACTTCTTGGTTAGAAACACTTAGTAATGTGGCATCGAATCGAACTCAGTGGCGATCTTATTGTAGATGTCTAGTAGAATCATCTTCGTAACTTTCTTTTCTTAATAGAGCAAAGTTAGCTGCGAGGTTTGGTTTGTTTATGACGTGATACAGTAAAATCCGCAAGGAAGCTGTATTGCTGATATCGCCTTGCCTGAATGTTAACTTGGTCATAATGGTGTTGTGGAGAGGTTTAGTTTGCCTCATTTTTGTGAGTTATCCTGATAAATTTACTCAGTAACAAGGTGTTCCTTCTCCCTCTGCCTCTCTCTCTCTCTCTCTATCGTAAATCTCACTAATAGATTGTCTAAGTTCACTTATATACTTTTTTCACTCCTTATGGTTATATGGCAGTGAAACATTAGTCACTTTGACTTTTGTATGGCTGGATATGATGATGATAATAATAATGATGATGATGATTCATGAACTGGAAAGTTTTGACTCTTCAGGGGCGCCCTTGCTACAAAGTGCGATGACTATTGATGAAGATCAATGCAATGGAAGATTAAACGTACCACTGCTTCAATCTGGAGTTAAGATCTCTCTCTCTTTGATATAGTTCCACAATATGCATTAAATCACAGAGCGCATTCAGAAGCAGCACAAAAATGAACCTATTTTTCTTTTTAATTTCCATTATTCTTGGAAATATCTGAATGCAACATTGGTTGTAAAATAGCGATATCTATTTATAAATAATTTGCCGACAAAATCATGCAGAGCCATACAAAATCCAAAAGTGATTAATGTTTCACTGACATATAACCATTAGTCGGTCAGGGTTATATGTGGAGTGTAAAAGAACACTTGATCGCCCATTCCTAGTGAGGATGTTTTGTATTCGGAGTCTTCCTTCTCTTAGAGAGTCTGCCAACCAATGTTGATGATTAGTATCTACCCAGATGCCATTGACTAGTTTTCTTCAGCAGCCGAAACTTGCAGACAAAATATAGACACGCAGCGCGATATTTAACCATCCGCAATAAATCTTGTAGTTATACTAATTTGTGGAATTTAAATATTTCTGAATAATAATTCAAGCACACAGGTAAGCCAAACGTTAAGAATCAAATCGCGATACTTAAATATAGGTACATTGATGTATATTCTTTGGTGTGTATAAATATAGGAAAAATACTGCTCTGTTGCGTACTTTATATACCTCAGATGAATCACAAAAAACATTGTCGATACCAATATATACAAAAAATTCCTTGAGTGTCTCAAGTATTTAAAAGTAATGCGGCAGGGTGACTCGGTGGTTGGAGTAACAGATTCCGAAGCAGACATGCCCAGGTTCCAGCCCTGTTCACGTCATATTCTGGAGAGTACGTGATAAATTTCCAATAAATGCGAAATCAATCAACCGAATGAATTTCCTTTTCTACATTATACAATGGTTAATTTATACTGACAAATGTACGTACATAATGGGTCAGGTATTTATAATAAGATCGCAACATTCATTTAAATAATTTCAAACTATGTCAAAATGACAATACGACAGCTAATTACTGTTATATCGCGTAAAAATGATGGATTTTTACAATAGGAAAATTTCTAAGGCGAATGTGTTTGTATGCAAAAAAACTACTGTTTACCACGAAATTTAGAATCGAATGAACATAAGCTTAAATCAAACATTGACATAGATAAATGAATTTCGAGGAAAGATTTTGTAAAGAAATTGGAATACAGACTTACTACACATGCCAAACCAGTATTGGCATGAGAATATCAAAATATTTTAAACATATAAAAGTATAGTACACGTTAACATCTGTGACTTACTCTTTCATGGAAGGTTTAACATCAGCATAGCTGACGTAGAAAGTTGAGTCTTTGAATTGCTTATTAAAGGTAATGGCTCGTTTTTGAGGATAGGGATTACCGTGGGGAAATAGTATACGACGAACAAATTCTACAGGTGCATCAGTCACGTTACTAACTCGAGGAAAATCAACCTGTAAAAGAAAATTAACAAACATTAATTCAATAGCTCAATGGCTAGCAGAAGGATATGCTTTCTGTGAATGTGAACAATAACTTACAGAAATAGCGTATGGATTTGCATCCTTCACAACAAACCGCAGAACTCTAAAACTAGGACTATGAAAGGCGGCCTGATAGACAGCACCTAAAGCAGCTGCCTCATCTGTGTTAATGCTTTTCCCCAACTCAGATCTGTTTTTAAATGCAAAAAATAAAGAAAGCTAATAAAAACAAAGTCTATGAAATTATACACAAATAATGCTATCCAATGATTTCAGTAGAACGCTGAAGTAGTAAATAAGAAAGGTTAGATTTGATAAATGTTTACATGCAAACGTAATCGGACAGCGAGTGTATCACTAGAATGAATTCTTTGAGTAGTTGTGTTTGTTGATTCTAGTCGAGGGTCTGTTTGTTCTTGACTGGATACTAGTAGATTGTTGTTGAATTTTGTTATTCTTGGCCAGTCGATAAGAATATCATGTTGATGAAACTTTTGAATATTTAGGTCAGGTGCTTGTTGTTTTATAAACGGGGCACCCTGTCAATTCGACCAATTTCACAATTCTACATAAAGCAAAATCAGAAAAATTATTATTTATCTATGAAGCCCTTTACATAAAACAACAAGCACCTGACCTTAATATTCCAAAGTTTCATCAACATGATATTCTTGCCCAATGTGCCCAATGTGTTCGAACCCTATCTAAGTGATGCATTGAATTTAAGTAATTCTCAAATGTTTATGCAAAGTGATCAATGCTGTCCATCTCGGAAAATCGCGTTCCAACGCCATTTGCAGAAAAACAGCTGATGGAGAGCTTCAAAATAAAGGGACAAGTGTGAACCGATCAATCAAGGCCAAATATCGGTGCACCTGGAAATGTAAATGTAAAGGATTCAAGATTTACCGATCTACGAGTGTTATCAATTGTCCCACACAATAAAACGGCGGCACAAATAATGACAAGAAGGACTGCATTGCATTGTTATACAAACAATATATATATATATATATATATATATATATATATATATATAATGAAATTCTTTTATTATACCTAAGGTGGCAAGGTCTCAGTCCAATACTGATAGATCGGAGATGGCTAGTTTAAGCGTTTGATCAAAATCAATACTCAAGAAGACCACCAAAAAGGAGCCAGCCAAAGAAACAGGCTGATATTAAACTTTAAACTGCTAAGCAAATAACTTGTATGCTACGGAAAATCTGGAAATTTATGATAAGCGCCAACGAAAGAGCTCGATCAAGTGGACAATTGTATTTGCTATTTCATTCTATGTTTAGTCTATACTGATAATAAAAACAAATATATATATATATATATATATAAAATCGTGCCATTATTCTTTAATTTAATAATAAGTGGCATGGTACCTATTCCATGACAAAACGAGTATGCCTAGCTGAAACTTTTGGTCGAAAGCAATATGGATTTGAATCTGCCTGAAGAAAAGTCTGGTAAAAAAGTGGTATTTGACTGAAAAGTGAGTGCAGTGCGCGACTTGGGTGATGTAGTGGGTAAGTTGCAAAACTTTAGAAAATGTGCCCCAGTTTGAACCGCAGCCACGGAAATTATAGTATTTACTTGATAAAAAATATTATAGACAAAACCGCTCTAAAAGATGAATTGCATGTTATCTAATGACATGTTTCGTTAATACTAACAAAATATATTTTAAAATGCTGTAATTACACATTGACTCTTTAACACTTCCGAAGATGACATTATGTATGTCCTAAGATAGCACATCGATGTTGGCTAGTTGGAGTTTAAGGTCGAAAGAAATGTCGATGTACCGGAATGAAAGACAATTCTAAAAACATAAGTTGGTATGTGGCTGAAAACTGCATGTAGTGCGCTGTTTGAGATGCGCAAAGGACGAGCTACAAGAATCAGAAGCAAATATGTCCTGATAAGAATTCCGGTCGCAGCATGTCTTGTAAGTGCCCAATAAGGAAGAAACCTGTATCTATGATAAATTTCCTTTACTACCTTATACATTATTTATTAAAAAAGTATATGGTTAGAAATCCTTCTGTTATATTTTTAACTCAAGCATCATCATCATCATCATCATCATCATAATGACAGATAGCAATACAAGAGTATTTAATAACTGATGCCTTGCTGCCACATAACCACGAGACAAATTAAATGCATTTAAAAAATAATATAAAATAAATAAACAAAAGATAAAATTTAAATGGAGGATGATTTATTAAGGGGAGGATGTGATTTAGATACCAAGGTATCACACAGAAAAAAGACAATCTCGACTTCTTCACACACATTTATAACAATCAGTAAATGTTTAAATTAAAAGATAATCCTAACATTAGTTCAGAGATAGTTAATTATTCAACTCTCGCCATCTGAAGGCTAACGGTGATCATTTTGCCAGAGTGAGCCAGTCTTAGTAGATGAACTGGTCCTTACTACGCAATATGAACGTAGTTGATTTTAGCTATGTCAAAATCTGTTCATCTTGTTTCTCACGCTAATCTAACTCTTGCTGAGAGAATATTTCTCTACTGAGAAATCGAACAGATTGCGTATGTAAAACTTGATTGGCTCCACGGAATTAAACGAGCTTCATTTTACTGACTAACAAGAAGCATTTATTTGCGCATCCCATAGTATGTCTACGGTTGCTCGTGTCTCTAATTTGTTATTGGTAAGCTATAGGAGCTGTACTTCTCAACCAACTATGATTGAATTCTTATAAGCGTATGAAATTTTTAACTCTAATGGCCGTTATACCTAGATATAACAAATAGCTCAGGATGAGTTATATGTAACAACATGGTATTACATCTTCCTAACTGAATAACGAAATCAATAGAGTCAACTTATAATAAACATGTATTATTAAACTAATAAAAGATTAGTATATCACAGAACGTTTGAGGATAATTTAATCAGCTCCTACTAGTATGTAGTTAAAAAACTACTATAAAACTAAATGTCGACCACGTGTCATGTTGCATTATGATAAGGAAAGAAAAGCCCTCATAGATTAGCATATTTCACTATGAGAATGGCGCATATAAAATGCCATGTTATATTTTTGCGTAATGCTTAACATTGAATAATTTTTATTTAATAAGACGTTAACATACCTTTTTGTATATTTCATCAGAAGCTGTTGCACTTTTGGAATACGGCTTCCACCACCCATGAGCAGGACCTCGCTAATATTCGGAAGAGCCATTTGAGCCTCCTCAAGAGCATCAAAAATAGGAGCTTTGATACGTTCGAATAGATCCGCACACATCGCCTCGAATTCCGCCCGAGTAATCTGCATTCGAAAGTCCTCTTCTTCAAGCAGACCTTCAACCTGTGAGAAAATAGACATGGCGAAGATTGTTTTTAATCGATGTCACTTGAAGCACAACAGAAAATGGCAAGAACCACAACGAACAAATACATCAATTCACATAGCTGTTCGGTCGTTAACAGTTAGTAAACCACATTCCATACTTCAATGGAATAAAGGAGAACCGACAATATACTGGTCGTACAAAATATGAAATACGCATTATTAGTGCGATCTCAGGCCGACAAGTGATTTTAAAACTCGATAACAAACTAACTTAATAAATAGTATTATTTATATATATATATATATATATATATATATATATATATATATAGATCATGCTTAACTTAGTTATAGATGGCGTGGTTGCATCCAGGTTGTCGGTCTTTTGGGACAATTATGTCGACTCGGACCATGCACTTATCCGTTGTAGATTTGCTCTAAAATTTTCCAGGAAAATAATTAAGAATAAACCCCAAATTGATGTAGGCAAACTCGAACAACCGTCCATCCGACAAAACTATGAAAATATTCTTAAGGCTAATCTAACTGGTCTGAATAGCGAAAATCCGAATATACTTTAGTCCAAGATAAGTTCCACTATGCACAATACAGGCACTACTGTATGTGGCATAGCAGGCCCTCGTAGAAATAATCACTGGCTCTCTGTAAAATCTATGGAGATACTCGAAATAAGGCGCCAAATTCCACCTGGCTCGACTCATAATAATACCCGTCGCAATATAAGACGCCAACTTACAATGCATCTGTACGCGCAGTCTTACTATACGCTAGTGAAACTTGGCCTCTTAGAGTTGATGATCTGAGACGCTTACAGGCATTCGATCATCGTTGTTTGAGAAGTATAGCACATGTTGGTTACCAACAACGAATAACTAACGTTGACATCCGTAGACGTATTTTTGGATCTGACAATAAGTGCTCGTCTTTAGAAAAGCAAATAAGGCTCCATCAACTTCGTTGGCTCGGTCACGTTTTGCGTATGCCCTCATTCCGATTACCCAATAGAGCTGTTCTCTCATCCAGCACCAAATTGGCGTAAGAAACAAGGTGGGCAGATTTTGACATGGCAGAAACAATTAAAGTCACTTACATCCAAATTGGGTAGTATAGGATCCACTCGTCTGCCGGGATGGGGTCCTCGTGCACATCACAGTTCTTGGTTAGAAACCCTTAGCGATATGGCAGCGAATCGAGCTCAGTGGCGATCTTGTTGCAGATATATAGTAGAATCATCTTCGTAACTTTCTTTTCTTAGTAGGGCAAAGTTAGCTGCGAGGTTCGGTTGGTTTATGACGTGATACGGTGAAATCCGCAAGGAAGCTGTGTTGCTGATGTCGCCTTGCCCGAATGCTAACTTGGCCATAATGGTGTTGTGGACAGGTTTATTTTGCCTCATTTCTGTGAGTTATACTGATAAATATACTCATAGTAGCAAGGATTTCCTTCTCTCTCTACCCCTCTCCCTCTCTCGTAAATCTCAATAATAATTTATCTAAATTCACTTATATACTTTTTTTGCACTCCTTATGGTTATATGGCAGTGAAAAATTAGTCACTTGACTTTTGTGTGGCTGGAAATGATGAATGATGATGATATATATAGGATTAGGGATATTGGACTCACACTGTTGCTTATATTTATATATATGTTTTTATACATATTAGTATATATTTTATATATTGATATAAGGTGTGACTTCTTGTAATAAATAAATAATAATAATACAAAATATTAACGGTTAACAAATACCAATGGTCCCTTCTTCGTATATATATATATATATATATATATATATATATAAAGGGGTTACGATATTATATTTAAATACATATCTATATATGTATAATGAATTATTTTAATCATATGAGCATATATTCTTATGCAATTATTTCTAAGAGTTGATTAACTTCGCATTGTGCTTACGATTAGTTTAAAAAACCGTTAGTTTGTCCATACTCTCTCTACCTTTCTCTCTTAAATCTTTGACCTAAGCGTCGCTATGACATTCACTCTCCTTCCATATAGGCAATTTGCTGCTCCATATTTGAACGAATTTGTTACTATGTGCGCAATACCTAAAACATAATTGTATACATTAGAGTTCCCGGCTTTAAATAAAATACAGTATTTGTTAGTCAAGGTTTCTGTTTTATCAGTTTTGAAATTTGATTACCGTGACATAGTAGCAGTACAGTTATAACAACAAAAAAAGTTTCGATACTTTTTCTCCCCTCTACAACATTCTGCACACAAGATGAGATTATGTATACCGGGAATTTGAGATAGCTGAGGTAAAGATTGGTCTGCTAATTACAACTAGTTATATATTGAGTTTAGTTACTGAGACAAATTCTATGTTTAAAACCAGTTAAGTCAAAAAAATAAATAGAACGGTTTTGGAACGAGGTTACCACATTTGCTTAAATCTACTATTGTGAGTATTGTGCTGTGGATATAAGGAGACTAATTGGCCTGAAGATGGAAGTGGGATTCAACTTCCGAAACGTCGCCAGTAAACAGATGTGATAGAACCACATATCCATTGGGACAAATACAAACTCAACCCGATCAAAGACAAAACAAAATTGGAAAAGATGATCAATCGGATCTTTGTGAAACTGTCCGTGCAAAGCTACTACCCACGTACGCAAAATGCGGCATTAGAAAATATGAAGCTGGCACTCCGAAAACACATTTAAAAGAATACTTTAGAAACTTTAAAATGTATGCCCGCTCACAGTAACATAATTCAAGTTTCTGCAAAGAAATCAGATAATTAGTCTTGAAAAGCAACGCTCATCCAAATACTGCTTAAGTAAGCCGCATTCACTTAATTAACTTATCATGAGTAATTTTGAGGATGATGGTAGTAGGCATCTTCGATTCAGCACAGAGCAGTAGATATCGCAATCATTGGTTGAATTGTCGGTGTTATCTTTTCTAGGTATGAGAACTAAATCGACTCACAATGATTTGGAATAGGTTCCAATGTCATAATTACGTCTGAAACGTCGTTAAAATTCTACTTACGTGCTAGCGTACGAAATTTTATTTATGAACATATCGTGCGTGTTTATTAGAGATATAAACCAAAGGCTCAGTTTCTATCAGTGGCAGCCAAGCCGAAATTTTGTTATTCATAATCATCAGCAGCATGGTTATCATGATCACCATGATCATTACAAATAACACTAAACCAGAATGGTAGACTGATACCTGTTACTAACAAGTGATAGTGACATTTTTTCATCTTTCAGTTCTTCATGATTCTGTGGTAGTGAAGTACCAGAATAAAATGTTGCGAGCCACTGACAATTAGTAAGATGATTAGAATGACAATAAATTTATAATAAACAATTATTGAAAAAATCATAGTATAGTAAATAAGTTTTACCAATTTACCTGACCAAAAGTGTCCGCATTTGCACTCAACACTTTGACAACACGTGCGGCTTCCTTGCTTAGCTTGGCCATAGAACGCTGGTTTTTCATCACATCAGCTTTAGCAATCTTCTTATTTTCATTGAATGTTTTAGCCATGTGATCTCGTATTCGTCCAATAAATGCTGATGTGCCAAGAAGAGGGTCACTTCTTATAAAGGTAAAAAAATAATTTACCGATATGGATACATTAAGTTTCTAAAATTGTGTTCACAGAAGACTCCGAATCATGAGGATTATAATTAATGACAAATTCAGACAAACTAAGATTAGTACCTAAAGGTTGATTTCGTGAGCCTAAGGACGTAAATATATTTACATATTAGCAGAGGGACTCTCACAAAATTGACTCCAGTAGTGCATGTGGCCGCATAAAATAAAGAAATTTGTCCATCAGTTTCACAAATTTATTAGAAGACAAACAAATACACGAGGCAGTTCATTGTGTAAATTGTAGCGAATGTTATGCTCCGATACAAAGGAAGTAGTGCGAATAGTCACTTTCCTCGACATTTTACTTGTAGGAAGTGAAAATTAGCACGGAAATTGTTAGGCAGGCTCGAATAGACCAGGAAAATTTGTTTTATAAATATAATTATAGCTTATTAGTACCGACATGTTCATGTTAGCGCTTCTGGTACGACTAGATTTAGCTTGACATTTGTCTGACCAGAGGCTTATTTGATAACAGGTCATCGAAAAGAAGGATCATTCTTCCAAACTGGATTATCAGAGAAAGAATAATAACAACCATGATGCAAATGTGTGAATAGTGGCAAGTATCATGCTAAAAGACTAAGTGGTTTGCGTCACGAATCCCCTTCCTCGTTACTTTAGTCACAGCAAAAGCACAATAGTACGGCAAATGACGATGATAAGCTTCAGAATTGCTCGGAGCATCTTAGTTTGTCTTCATGCAAGGATGACAGTTATGTTTTCAATACGAGAAGTGGTCTTTGGACCGCATATATATATATATATATATATATATATATATATATATATATATATATATATAAATTTATGTATACGCGTGTGTAGAGAAAAATGCAGACATCTAAAAACGAAATTCTGCATAAATATCGTATCAGAAAACTGATATATGAAAAATTATATCATTCATATCTTTTATTTATCATCAATAATGTTACAACAGATATTTGAGTGTAGGCCTCAAAACCGACATAGTGTAAATATCAATTTTTTTTAAATTTGAAAAATTAAATATTTAGCATAATGACTATTTCATAAAAATTGAAGAAAGAAAAAAGACTCATTTTACAAATTAACCTCCGTTTAAAACATACGATGCGAAAGATAAGCAAAGTACATTCTGTTACAAAGTCGCTGTAAATAAGACAAGGATTTTAATTAACTATCGAACGCGTTTTTATTGCAGAATGCACTTCATCAAATTACTGCCTTACGAAGCCAATTGAATGGTAAAAGGTGCTTTTTTCTGTCTACATTTCAGATATTCGGGATTTTTTATGCAATTTCCAATACTAAATAAGGTATTCGTGGTTTTTGCGAAAAAAATTAGTATAATATCTGAATCACAAGAATACGAAAACGCGCCATATATGCCAATTTATGTGCTGATGGAGATTACTGGAAGGAAAGCAGGTGTAAGCACAGGTTTAGCAGCTGAAAAACTTTAATAATAATGGTGAATAACATTTGTATAGTTCCCAGGCATATCAATGGTCATCCATTTTTATCAAAGTGACGGAAATGAAATGCAAGACCATATAATCAAATGCATTAATCGTTTAATCATTACGATTAAATTTTAATCTATAATGTTTATTCAGCTCCAAAGGTACCAGCAGTATAGAACTTTTGAAACCAAAGATTCCGAATTTCTCCTCCCTGTGTGAATGAATAAATTTACATTAATTTTGCAGTAGCAGAGGCTTATACTAAACAAAATTTTTCAATCTGAGGTAATTGCTAAAAATGTAATAAAATTATAGGATTAATTTACAATTAATATTTAGTATAGTATATTTAGTATTCCAGTCTAATATAAAGAAGGATTAATAAGAGTCAATGCCAAAATCTTTATATTAATCAGAAACGTCAGTTTAAACCTCTATACCAAAAGTCATCGACAGATTTTAGCTTTTGGTAGAAAATGTACAATTCTCCTGTAACGCTTTCGCAAGTCTACATTGTCCCAGAAGCTAGGAAAGGAAGATGCATACGCGGCATTCTAATCAGTGCCTTAACCAAAGCAATCAGCGTCTATTTAACAGACGCCACACGAACAGCAAACACAAGAATGTAAGGAAGGAACAGACCAGCAGTTTTCTTTCTGTACCAAAATATTTCGGCTGCCTTCATCGGCAGCATTCTTCAGTTGGTTCATTCTCATTTTAAAAACTAAACTAATGAAGCAAGCGCGGTATTTCCTCGTGTGTCACATGTGAGTATTTGCATTTCCGTAACTGTTATGTTCGTCTAAGTGAAACTAGAGTGGCTGAATAAGAATATTCCATTTGCATGCGTTAGAATATTTTTTATACACTATGTAAAATGACGTTATTGAGATAGCCCTCACATTTTCTGGTGGGGGAGACCAATAATTCAGAAACACTTGCCATAAACACATGTCATTATGAGTGATAAAATTATAAATCCGAATGACCAATGCACGTGTTAAATTTAAATTCAAACCACTCAGATTGTACTCAGGATAGTCTTGTTAATAACAGTTATTGGCATAACATTAAATAGGTGCACTTCACGCATGTGCATGTGTATGTGCATACATAACTAAAAAGATCCAGTTATATATATATATATATATATATATATATATATATATATATATATATATATATATATTATTGAGATGCAGTCAATAGACATTAATTTACGTTTTGCACGCGTCAGACTAATTATTAATTCCAAATATTTAAAATGCTGTATTATTAGAATGATCTCAATAGGTAGGGTGAGTTTGCATAATACAAAAATAGGCGTTCAAATTACTGAGTTTTACCATCCAACGAGTAGTTAGAGATGAAATTTAGGAAGACAATATTCTCAATCATTGATTAGCCACTAATTGAATAATATGACCACTTATAAATCAATCTTAATCATTTACTGGAGCGAGCTTCAGTTTCAATATGTAGTCGTAATAGGGTGAAGAGATGAATTAAGGAATCTATCGAAATTAAATCTATAGATAATATTATGAATGAAACAGCTGTTGAAAAATCGTTAGGTTCAATTTGGAATACCGCATTAGCTAATAATATGAACTGGAAACTGAAGCTAGCTCCCGTTCTGATGCGCTTCTAACTCCCACGATTATCATCAGAACACGAAGGAAAACTAAATGATGATTAAATCACACCACAAGTTGTAATTAACGGGAACGCTAGTATTCAGACAAAAGTGCGATGAGTCAACAAGACAGCCTTCTAACAACAAAAAAATTATGCAAGCTGTTTTAGTCATGTAAAATAATATAATTGACTTTTTAGTCCAGACTAAGAAGAACAGTTCATAAAAGACGACAAAGGAATAGCACATAGACAAGATACTTACCCTACTCCAAGAATTGTCAGAATTGGACTCTCACTAACTGTCTCGCCATCTCGATGTTTCCCCACATGATATGCTGTGTGAAATAAAACATAATTCGATAAAATATATAAAAATATCTATCCTAAACAAAAATAGATGTTGACTGTAATGTTTTTTGTGGCAATACACAAAACATATTTAAAAAAAAGATTTCTCGGGTTCTTTTCGTGGTAAAATTCCTTGTTAAATTGTTTTATTGTTTCATATTATACTTTATGATACAGAATAGCATGATATCAATTTAAAATAATTACTAAATGCTATAACAAAAGAAAGTTAGTCACATACGAATCTTTAAGGAGAAACAAATTGCAGTCGGATTTATGCAAGCACAAGAAGTATGTTCAAACATTGAGCTTGAACTGTAGGTGATGAAATCAATTCAAAAGTTGAAAGAAAGAAATAGATATTAATGCAAAACCCTGTGATAAATTCATTATTTAATGTACATAAAATTAGTATTGCTAATGCATATCATGCATTAATACATTAAACAGTTAAAACAATAAATAATTAATTGGATATTGTGCAAAGAAATGAGTTAACACAGCCAGTTAAAATGATAAAGATTGAATAAATTTAAAACAAAGCAATTAGAAAATTGGTTTCTAAAGAATTGAAATATTATTAAGTTCTAAATTTTTGCATTATGGTCAAATTAAAATGATTCCATGTTAGACACGAGTACGAAATGATTTTTAAACGATTGTGTGGTGTTTTCATCACATGTTAACCTACTAAGTCATGGTCGACATGGCTTTTGAGGTACCCTTGGAATTTTTGGTCTTCTATGAAATATCAATTTTTATAAAGATTGGTCACAATGCTTTATACAGTATTCAAAACTCTGAAGCAAATGTGATACATGAAACAATCTACTTATGACTCACTTTTTTATCTTCATCATACCAATACATATATTTTCATATATTGGTGACTCCGTGGATGAGTTTCAAGACTCTAAAGCAAATGTTCCCTGGTTTGAGACCCAGCCACGGAAATCCAATATAGACAAAAAAGTAGACTTTATTTCCTACTTTAGGCAAATTTTAATTCATATTTTCAATATATATATATATATATATATATATATATGTAATTAGGAAGAAAAAACACATTAATAACAAAGTGGATAATGGCCATTTATTTCGAGAATTCTAAACGTCACTTTACAGTATAACAAAGAAAAATGATTGTTCTACGTAAGAAGATAAAATGTAATAACTTTATTACATAATGAAACAGATTCAACATAATAATAATATAATACATCAACGATAAATCGTAAGGCAATGTAATTTCATTATTAATGTAATTAATGACATAATGGAAAACTCAATGGTGTTCACCAAGCTGCGCATAGAAGATAGTGAGATTAAAAAATTGATATAGGAATGATGAAAAACGGTTATATCTTATTAGACACACACTAAAAACTTACAGGCAATGGTTACAGTAGTGCCCATTGCGCCCATGTCAAAAAATATGTAGTATTGAGCTGTTTGATTAAACGATTTACGCTGGAAAACCCCAAAATTCAGACCGACTGCAGTATTGCTATTCATTAACTGTAACACATCCAAATTAATTAGTTTCGCCGCCCGCAAGACAGCCCGACGCTCCGACTGACCAAAGTGATAGGGAACTGTTATGACAGCTGCTTTCATCGAAACACCTTTCACCAGAGCATTGAAAATATAAAGTAAAAAGTTACAACAAAATAATTATTATGTAATTATAGATTGGGTTTAGATATTTAAAAAAAGTCATTTTAGTGCATAGAGTTCACAATTTTCTATGGAATAAATTGCAAATCTTAAAAAAGAACGTTACAAGTATATTTGGCAAAAATATATAAATTAAGGTATTGATGTTGAAAAATAGGCATGAACATAATAAAATAAAAGATTTTCCAAAAATTAACACAACAAGTATAATTAATGCACAGAAAAGACAAACAACACAGCATTTAAAACTGTCCCATCACCAACACCTATGACATTTTACGTTATATTCGGTCTGTTAAAGAACATTATATTACCTATCCATCCCTTGAAGACATATGTAAGATTCGAAATTTCCCTTTTCTAAGATGATCTTCTACTTAAGACAGATGAGCATCAGCATAAGATGATATTTATTTTTGATGCACCAGTGGCCATTCTTCTTTAACAGTGGACGAGTGCCTTCGGCTTAAGGCGCAAAAGCTAAAATTTCATCCTAGCCTATTCAAAACGTGGTGTTACATGTACAGATAAATTTAATTCTTTGTTTCTCATAAAATTGAATTTTGGCATGCCCATAGTGCTAAAAAGGTCCATGCTCACATTAACTGTACGACTGAATATGGAACATCGGGCATCATGCCTGAAGTTTAAATGGCTACGTTTCAAAACATAATAACTTTAAAACAATTATTGAATACTTTTAGAAATTTTACAAAGCTTATAATTTATCGTTAGGCACATAACTACACACATAAACAAAAATCTAGATCCCCACATGGTAGGTTCAAGTAGAGTCTATACCAATAAGGCAGGATTGATCAAACTTCTATTGGACCTTGTGTGTCGCTGAACTCAGATTTTTACCCATGCAAGTGTCTCTTGGTAAGGGAACGGTGAGGCATCTAGGACCGATATTGATAATAAAACAATCCGACTAAGAGATAACTGGTCTACCTCTCCTGCAATTCCAGCCAACCACCAGTTACTTTTACAGTCTGGTTAGCAGGATGTGTGATTGGCAGTCTCGAACAATGCCCAACCGAATCAATCGACGATCTTTAACAAGTTCGTGTATCAAATGACGCTCCAAAAGTTCTAGTCAGCTTTCAAATTATGCTTTCAAGTAATGCCGCCTGACGCTGAGCTAGCAATCATCAAAAACAAACCGAGCGAATACATCGATTTACGAAATCGTTCAGATAGCGACAGCTATAAACTCCGCAATGTAATAGAGTTTCGATTATATACTTTACTTAAACCCCTTTTACTTGATGCTCAGTAAGATAGACGAACGATTTCAAAGCATGCACACTTTGCCACGTCAAACTGTAAACCACCGAATACCCATAACTTCTTGGAACACGATATATTCTATCCAAAGGTACATAAGTAACAGTGTTACAAATTTTCGGGTATAACCGATAACACAACGATACACCGCAAGTACAGTTATTAGACAATTGATGCTATCTCCTTTGTACCAACTTAATTATATTAGCATTAATTACATAAATTTACATCTGTATGTAAAAGCTTGACGGCCTATTTGCATAATTAAATGAACATGGAGTGCGCAGTCGGTGATAAGAGTTATTAAAATGAAGGTTGCGATCGTGATATAGACATCGGTCCCATTATGTAGATATATTTGTCAATATAAACTAAGCCTGGGTGACTCAGTTGTTAGAGCAACAGATACCGAAACAGACGTGCCCAGGTTCAAGTCCTTTCCAAGGCAAATTCTGGGCAGTGCCTGATGAGTTCCCAATAAGGACGAAACCGGTCTACTAGATGAAATGTCTTTTCTACATTATACAATGTTTAGCCTATTTGCATGTAAACAATACTCATCACACAAGCATACTCATATATATGTATATATATAAAAGAAGTGGTGCTTACATCAAATCAAAATCTCTATTTAAACAAATAATGTCTAACATATATGTTTCGTATATACTTTTTTCAAAAAGGAATTTTATTAACAGTTTAAGGGCGTCCAAATAGGATAATCTTTGTGGGTACAAGTCGCATATATTGAAAATAATTTGGAAACATCACCGCTTAAGCGGAACTTGTTTGTGTTATTCATTTATGACAATTTCATGATTTGAAATCATCAGGATACTGATTAAAAATTTAACAATTAAGCCAACTAGTGAAATTGCAATTAACATGAGAAACAAAAATGAAGGTTTTGTTAACGTTTATTGATGACAAATTGAAACGAACTAGACGGATATTTACAGGAAGGACACTTACTCGGGTATCCTCTTAAATTTTTCTTACCACTCTTGTGGAAAGAAAATATGAATTCTAATAAGTCTTTAACAATGGATTTGAAGTGATGAAGGTCTAAGGAGACTGAAGGATATATTCATGACAAACGGCTATCCGATAAAAGAAATGAAGCCCAATGAAGAATATCATAATAAAATTTGGTTCGGCAACTGAAGTAAATCAGAAAATACCCATAGAAATGCACAATATTTTAGTAATACCAGATTCCGAATTGAGTATTAAAGTGAGGAGGTTAACGGCTAAATACAACATACGAGTGATATTACATTATTAACTCATAATAGGCGGTAAGGTACCGAACCAGAAAGGAAAAATAGACACGCTGAATAAATCAGGAATATATGAAATACATTGCCATGAGTATAATTTTAGGTATATAGGCAAAACAATGCGCTAAATAAAGAGGCCATAACATAGCATGCAAATATAGACACATTCAGAGATCTGATTTTGGGAGGCACTACCAGGAAGCTACCCAGCAGTATGACAGAGAAGGCTATACATGTATTTCGACATTTAAACACAGTAGATTGAACAGGTTGATATGGGAAGGAGTTGAAATAAAATCCAGATAGTATGCCGTGAATGTAATAGCTATGTAATTATTCTTAAATCCAATGTTTAATAAAGTCTTGTGTATATTTAGATAAAATTGGTTGGAAAAAACAAAGGTATTAATAAAATATACTGAGACACGACTTCGAGTATAACTATTGAGAGATCAGGCCCATAATAATTTTTTGTATCTAATTGCCTTTCGGGTCCCTTTTCGCCTTGAATAAGTAGTATATTCCTAACTCGTATCTTATTATTTTGTATCAATTTTTCATTTAAACTGCTTAAATCTTTACCCAATAAGGACCACTATCAAAATAGATTAGATTAAAGAGGTTCTGTTTTTATTTGATGGTTTCCCATAAATCTCTCCCTTCTTTTATGTGACCAATCTGAGCCACACTGCCTGAAGGGTGGCTCAGCGGTTATAGCAATAGATTCCGAAACAGACGTGCCTAGGTTCGAGCCCCGTCAATAGTAAATTCTGGATAATACGTGATGAGTTCTCAATAAGGATGAAGCCACTCTACTGGACGAAATTCCTTTTCTACACTATAAAAAAATTGTTGTTTAAATTGTCAAATATATGTACATAATTGGGCAGGTGTATGTATCAAGATCGCAACCTCGATTTAATTAACTATTACCATCGCCCGCGCAAGCAATATTAATTTTACACATAGACTTGCTTGAATAAAACTGTACAAAATCAGTCTGAATTCGCAACAGTAAGGATTTTTTACGCGATTGGCTCCGGCGTTTAAAATTATGTCATTGCTCCGATCTAGTTAAATTATGCTGTCAATGCAGTCTTTATTTATTCATAAACTTGATGTTCTGAAGGTAGAAAACGCAAACGAGATGCAGAGCCATTAAATACGCTCAAGAAATGGCTATCGTAAATCCCTTTTAAGCAATCAGTATGGAAAATTTTTATTCAGAATATACAATCATATTGAACACTGCCATTCTGCCATTCCACAAAGATTTAAATAAATTAGGGTTTCTAATTATATCAGATAGATCAGTTTCTGCCTCGATTTCTAGCCGTATTATCCTTACTGCATCTGCGTTTGGAAAATTTCGCAAACCAATCAGAAATCACCCGCCTTTTCCTTTAAACCTTATGCGCATGATCTTCAGGTTAAGTACACAGTTTGTCATCGAATATGATGCGAAGATATTGAGAGATTATCAACTACAACTGCCAGAACCTAGAGAACTTTGTTAACCGAAATATTCATATAAGCACCTGATCCATTAATTACTTACATATGTCAGTATAAACTAAGAATTGTATAGTTTAGAAAAGGCAATTCATTTATATCAAGATCACAATCTTGATTATAGTAATTGATACCACAGCCCGCGCAACCAATGTTCGTTTAGTTATATAAATGTTCATTTACGGGATGAATGGCCTTTTCTAAACTATACAATTATTAGCTTATACTGACATATGTAAGTAATTAATGCGTCAGTTGCTTATATGAATAACGCAATCTTGATTATAGTAATTGATATCACCGCCCGCGCAACCAATGTTCGTTTAACTGAAACATTCGTTCGGTTTTGTTTACGTAATTGCCTATTGATCGTGCATATATATATATATATATATATATATATATATATATATATATATATATATATATATATTGTATGCCTCGACTAGATATACAGTTTTTGACTGATTAATATAGAAAAAATACACTTTTTGAGATGAATGATGCATGTTGTTGTGAGGTTGGGAATATTCCCAGTAGGAATGAACAATAATTACCTATAAAATTAAGAAAACCACGATTTCGTAGTTATGCTGTAGTGAAGCATCAGTAGCTCAATACCGATTTAAATAATGGCCATTGCCACGGTAGCATCAAAGGTTGAGCCAAATCAAACCTACGGGTAATCGTTGTGCAAGGAATACGTGTGTCAATGAAAGCTTTCTTACCTGATGTAGACAATACGGAAAAAATTTAATAAGATAACTGAAATGCATGTAACTATATTCCTCGGATAAAAAGTATCTTCGATGGAATCTTACGGAACAAGCAAAATCAGCAATGTGTCTCACGTCGAGAAATCTCTATATTAATAATATAACATAGCACGTTGCATTCTATTAAGCGTTCCATTGTATCTCTTTGTGGAAAACTAACCGTAAAAACGACCTTGAGCACCGTAATATAGCTTATTAATGAAACGTAAATGTATAATTAAAAATATGTATTTTTTAATATTTTTTTCTGTACAGTCTACTAAGGCTCATCGGTAAAACATTGGAAATTATATTAACTTGGGCAACACATACTTCTCCATACTAGCTTTCATTTCGGATTAACCCTGCTATTTAATTAATAATAAATAAAATATTCATCAGGCCTGCTAAAATTGTGTAATCGCTCATTTTTAAGAGGTACAAATGACCGCTTATGCGTTCAAAATTTGGATAAAAATGCTTACATTAAACACACCAAAAACACACTTTCATATTTGGCGCGCAAAGAATCAGCAAACAGAAATCACGGGAAATAACATGCGTGCAGTCTATTTAACAGTAGTAGGTTAGACCCAATACGGGCAACACGAATAAATAACACAAATAAAAACAAATGGAAAATAAATAATAATTGATAAACTATTTAACAGTTAGAAAATACCAGTCCTAGGATAAAGTGATTAACTATACAGAATTACCTGAAAATGCCTCCGCTATATCTCTGGCGTGCTCCAGTAACATGGCATACAATTCTTCTACTAACAAGATTTGACCTCTAAAATAAAAAAAACAAAACAAATTTTGAAACGATTTGCATTTATTCGAAATAGGGCTCTATCCACATGATCATTTGCTCAAACAATGCTAATAGCTTACTTTAATTGAAAATATAATTGTCCTGTAGTTTCGTTATAGCCTAGGCGATGGTGAGGATACCGCTTTTGGTAGGCCATTACTGAAGGATGTTGGAGATCATGGCCGATTAACGATGGAATATCAAGAAAAACAGACTCCGGATTCTTTGTCAACTAAATGAAAAAAATAAGCAAACGCTAATTAAAATAAAGTGAGAAAATATTATTAGACCAGTTACGTTACATGATTAATAAACAGATAAAAGAAATGTTTTTTAAAAGAATGAAAAATTGCGATACATCAAAGCAACAAATCAGTTTTTAAACACATCTTTGAGAACAGAAATCTAAACATGCTTATTCTTACCAAGTTTATTTAACATGTTCAAACACAACACAAGTAAATTTTGCGACTAATGATTTTCAAGCGTCATTTAAAGCGAGTGATTTGAGCATAAACTTATGATGAGGCTGGAATTCGAATACTTACCCTATACATATCATTAGCATTATTTAATTGCAATAATAGGATAACGCAGCGAAGTTTGCTTCCTAGTTTAAAAGTTAACTTACTTAGGTGGTTAGTATGGTCTAAGAAGTTTTCCAAGTTCACCTTATTTTCGTCATGGTAACAATACCATAAACTACGAACAATAAAACATAAAAGGTTTTCCTACCTAAACTGAAAATTTTTACCTCAGACATGACTTTGACTTTCCACTATACCGAGCTTATAAAGGGTATCAACACTAACTTTCTGGACATATTTGAAATAATCTGTTACAAGGTGGGCAACAATTAATACAAAAATATATATATTTTAGATCTCCGAAACAATTGTTATATATTTGATTGAATGCTGTCATTATTACCGCATAAAAAGGTTGGTAATATCGATTAAGACCAATGTGCATGAATTTTCTGGAGTAAGAGGTGTTCAGAAGCAATTGTACTTCTCAATTTTAGTAAAATTTAGCATACCTTGAAATCCATTGTTTTGGTTTCATGTACCAACCCGGCAACCTTAGCATTAGAATCAGGAACCCTTTATAATATATATATATCGCTACCAGTTTCACCATTCTTTAAAATATGAGAACAAAACAACGTACTCCATGGAATAACATTTATTAATAAATCTTATTTCTACCAGTATCTACAGCTATTATTCTGAATTCGTTAGTATATTCGTTCATCCAATCCCAACTGTACATCTATCGTAACCAATCCCCTCTTCGTTATGTCAGTCTTTGGTTTTCGCAATTTAGACCACTCCTTTTGCGAAATTTAGACCAATCCTTTTGCGCAACGTCATTTGGTGTGTCGTCGCTTTCATTGGAATTGCGTCCGTAATTGATGGGTGTGTCGTATTTTGCGAAAAGTAGGCTATTGTTGAAGGCCTGTCAGTTATGTCTTTGTTCCACTCCAATTTAATTTCTTTTAGAATTATTTTCTGCACGTTTAAGCAGGGCTTTAGCTTATTAATTGCAATAGCTTTAAAAGCCTGAAGCATTTTATCCGTTTTTTGCCTTGCAGAACTGCAAAATTGTTACAACTTACAGAATGACCTTGTGAGTAGTACATGCTCGCAAATTGCTGATTTTTGTGCAGGAGCTGCACCTCTCTTTAATAGTTTTTGTGGGAGATGCTGCTATATTCTAGTTTCGAGCCTTCTTTTTTTGATCTGCCGGGATGTACTGAGTGTTGCAGGTACACACAAAAATCAGCAATTTACGAGCATGAACTAATCACAGGTCATGCTGTTAGTTGTAACAATTTTTCAGTCGAATGTTTTTTGTTCATAATTAGAAATATACTGTGTAATATTAAAAGGAATGGACATTATAAGGATATATATATATAAGCCATTGCAGACTTAGAAACGAAGTAGTTCAAAAGAGTACCAGAAGTCATAATAACTAAGAGGTCTAATCGTATGTAAAAAGGCACTTTGCGCTAACTGGTGAGCTATCAGTAGGAGCGGACACTAGGCCATACAATAACTATTAAGTTGGTCAAAAATATGAGCATAGTACCCGTTCCCACAGGAGAGTCGCCAGCACGATAGGGATTATACTATCTAACTCTCCAACATATCGAAACCGTATATATATAATGGATAGTGACGTAGTACTGAAGTAACAAGTACAACATAGGTGTGTATATGTGATTATCATTTTTGTTCATGCTGGCTTTGATATATTCATTTTGTCCTACTTCATCTAATTTTTTAATAGTTATGGAATAGCCAATACACAATGTGATAATTGGCCGGAATTCAACGGTTACCTTTATTGTAGATGGCGGTGTTATAATTTGGATTGAACATCAGGAAGGAAAAGTTTAATGACAATTTGGCTTGTGTTCTGTCAATAAACCTGAAAACTCGAATTGTAACCCTACTAACACCGAATCCCTTCAACCTGCAGCATCTTATGTGGATATTAGACGATACCGCACATTGGCTTGTAAGCTTTTCAATGTAATTACTACCCACACGAAGAGAATGAGAATCAATAGTGACTTCATATCCATAATGCTTTGGAAGCTGAATTTATGTAGCTTATTAATGGTAATAGCTTTAAAAGCCTGAAGCATTTTTTATCCGTTTTTGCCTTACAGAACTGAAAAATTGTTACAACTAATGTAGAATGACCTGTGATTAGTACATGCTCGCAAATTGCTGATTTTTGTGTGAGCTGCACCTCTCTTTAATATTTTTTGTGGGAGATGCTGCTATATTCTAGTTTCGAGCCTCTTTTTTTTGATCTGCCGATGTACTGAGCGTTGCAGGTACACACAAAAATCAGTAATTTACGAGCATGAACTAATCACAGGTCATGCTGTTAGTTGTAACAATTTTTCAGTCGAATGTTTTTTGTTCATAATTAGAAATATACTGTGTAATATTAAAAGGGAATGGACATTATAAGGATATATATATAAGCCATTGCAGACTTAGAAACGAAGTAGTTCAAAGAGTACCAGAAGTCATAATAACTAAGAGGTCTAATCGTATGTAAAAAGGCACTTTGCGCTTACTGGTATCAGTAGGAGCGGACACTAGGCCATACAATAACTATTAAGTTGGTTAAAAATATGAGCATAGTACCCGTTCCTACAGGAGAGTCGCCAGCACGATAGGGGATTATACTATCTAACTCTCCAACATATCGAAACCGTATATATATATATATATATATATATATATATATATATATATATATAATGATATAAGACGTAGTACCGAAGTAACAAGTACAACATAGGTGTGTATATGTGATTATCATTTTTGTTCATGCCGGCTTTGATATATTCATTTTGTCCTACTTCATCTAATTTTTTAATAGTTATGGAATAGCCAATACACAATGTGATAATTGGCCGGAATTCAACGGTTACCTTTATTGTAGATGGTTACAAGAGCACTTGGATTGAACATCAGGAAGGAAAAGTTTAATGACAATTTGGCTTGTGTTCTGTCAATAAACCTGAAAACTCGAATTGTAACCCTACTAACACCGAATCCCTTCAACCTGCAGCATCTTATGTGGATATTAGACGATACCGCACATTGGCTTGTAAGCTTTTCAATGTAATTACTACCCACACGAAGAGAATGAGAATCAATAGTGACTTCATATCCATAATGCTTTGGAAGCTGAATTTATGTAGAACCTTTTAAAAGTGTGTGCATAGATCCGATGTACAAACAGTGTTCATTCTGCTAAGGCATTACAAGCGCGGTTCATTAGGCAATAGAAAATATCTTCAGCTCACAACATATTTAAAACGACGCGATTAGCGATGAAGAGACCGTTCAAACTTGCTACGATATGGATATGAAAACTGTTAGTGACAGACTCGCTTTCTCACCAGGATTTACAAAGCAGACACAAATGAATGCAGGAGTTTCTTTGTTGTGACCACAAATAATAACGTGAAGTTTGTACTCCTACCAGCTATAATGACATTCGTTGGCTTCCGGCTGCTTCAAAACTGATTATTGTCATTACAGGAAGCTGTATAGCTGATGTCACATTGCCCGAATGCTAACTTGGCCATAATGGTGTTGTGGAGAGGTTTAGTTTGCCTCATTTCCGTGAGTTATCCTGATAAATTTACTCATAATAGCAAGGTATTCTTTCTCTATCTCTCTCTCTCTCTCGTAAATCTCACTAAAAATTTGTCTAAATTCACTTATATACATTTTTCCACTCCTTATGGTTATATGGCAGTGAAAAATTAGTCACTTTTTACTTTTTTATGGCTGGATATGATGATGATGATTGCTATTATCCTCGGGAAGAGTGAGAAGCGAACTAATCCAAGCGTGTTTTAGACTATGGAAGTGAATAGTAAAAACAAATTCATGCACTCCGTATCATTCTTGAATTGAACCAATTGTGTTAGCCTACCGAGCAAAATTGTTTCGATAACTTGAATTTCATTATAAGGAATCATCTGTCTTTATGTAAGGGCACTAAGAACATTGTTGAATAATCAAATGTGTTGGGCAAGGATGTGTCATTGCTTCAATCTTGACAGAGTTTATCGCAACACTAGCACTGTTTGTTGTCTTGGTCTGGAATGCATTGATGATGCTGATTTGTAGGCAGAAACGGAGGACGTGCTAGAATTGTTTTTTTCTGTACGACTTGAAGGTAAGTTTCAAAAACGATTATTATGGCCAACTTTAATCTGGAGACTGAGATCGGCGACACAACGCCCTGCCACCGGTCATGAACGAATTCGTCGGTCTAGAATTCCTAGCGACACGAGCTTCTGCAGAAATTTTCCGATGTATTCGACTTGCATAAGCTACTTTTTGAAATTCATACAAACCACTCTGGAATCAAGTGACAATTTAAAAAGGAAACAGTTCCATATTCTTCAAATCAAGTATATAATCGGTACTCAATTATGCTGCAGACTGAAGAGATAAACGAATATAGCTCCCAGCGCACAGATAATTAAATCGAGGTGTTCATTCACTTTTGCTTTTCATTTCCAGCTGAACATCGAGACTTTAATATAGAACAAAATTTACGAATCGACTAGATATAGTGGACCGCTCTGTATTTTATCATTTGACGCAAATTTTATTGATAGCGAAACTGCCTAGAAAGGCCAAAGACAAATCCTGTTAGCCAGGCTACCAAAGTGACACCGGTTGATGTCTAGAGCTTCAGAGGTGGTAAACAAACATTTCCGTGGTCGGATGCTATTATTCTCGATATCGGTCAATTAAACGATGCGCACCGTAACCTCACTAGTCAAGATACACTTGAATTAGCAAAAATCCAGTAGAGAGGCCTGGATAATTCCGCCTTATTGGCAAAAGCTCTTCTGTTACACAGTGTAGGGATCTAGATCTCAAATATGTATGACAATTTTAGAAACTACAGGATAACAGAAGAACCGAATATTTATTGGATCTAAGAGAGGTTTCTTTATTTTTACGTTGGGATTTTACTATTAATTCAATTAATGACTGCGCTTCAAGATAAAAATAATTCCTTTACTAAACATTTAAAAAAGGCATATTTTACATAAACAATAATTTTTATAATTATAAAGAATTTATGGATACAATCCCGATGTAAACGGTAAAAATTCTGCTCCATAAGCATGCTGACCTAAAGGTAACTATTACAAGTAAAACAGTATCAAGGTAACTAAAGACAATAAAACATAAAACCATGTTAACTGAGAACAAATTGGTTAAATTTCAAAGTAAGAAAAGAAATTAGACAAATCATGATCTATATATTACAAGAACCATATCCCGTTAAGGTAAATATTGCTTAATAGATATTGCGTACCTTGTAACAAGTTAGTTCAAATAGGACCAAGATGATATATCAAAATCAGCATGGAAATGCATAATTCCATGAAGGCACGATTTAACTGCTTACTGAAGACTTCAAAGTAAGAGTCGGTATTACACGCTATCTTCATAATATAACTTGTTAAAGAATATTGGACGGTATCATCTCCTATACGAAAGTACATTAAATCAGTTATGGAGTTTACTTTATACGAAGTCTGCAGAAATGCCAATTTGAATCAAGCCGCAACTTATGATATGCAACGAGCTTGTTAAGAGTACTAGCAAAATGGTTTCCAAGATATCGAGCATGTAAAGTTTACCAACAAATTTTTTCGAGATATCAAGCCTATAAATTTTACCAACACAGCGGTTTTCGCAAAAATATTTTTCATTTAAGGTTTTCGAGATAGCCTAAATTGCAATAAAATTGAGAATTACAACCAATTTTGAACAACTATTACTCCGGCAAATTCACACACTGACCAAGATCGACATCAATTATCACATTTCGCGATAAACATCACATTATAAAGTTAAATATATAAGTTTTATACCCCTATTTCCGGAAAACTAATAGTTGTACTTGAAGGCAAACTTTTTGCTCATGCTGACTTTGGTATATCGTTCAGTCCAATTTGATATATTTGTATATGAAAGGATACTTTTTGTGTATTCTGACGTTGGTATATCGTTCTGATCCTATTTGAACTAAGCATAATGCACAATTGTATAGCAAATAATGACTTGATTTTAAGTCGCATTACCGAGGACTAAATGAAGTTAACTCAATTACTTCATTTATGCATATTTATATATTAAATTGTACCGTCCATCTGTAAAAATTTATAGTGAGTGTAGAGCGTAGTACCGGCTGCTACAAATAAGTTGTAAGTAAGCACAAAACGCATGTGACAATAATCTTTGGTTCATGCTGTATTTGGTATATCCTGTTGGTAATATATAAGATAATTTGTTACAAGGCACGCAATAATTATCATGCGTTTGGAAACTAATCTAAAAAAATCGCTACAAGTTTAGCTCAATGAACACAAATTTCATCGCCTAATCGTAACATAAATGTGAGTATATAAACTAACCTAAAATACACAAGACGTGTTAACACTAGCGAGTCTGCAAACTACAACTTAAAGCGACAGCTAGTAAAGAATATCAACGAAACTCTTGTTAAAATTTGACATTTACTTTATCCTTCAGTGGTAACAACTTGGCGAAACACATTACTTTTTACAGATGGGCTTGCTAAATTAAGGTTCAAACGCAAAAAATAATGAGGAACTTTATCCCGGAATTGGCTGATACAGAACTTTAACCGACATTTTCAATAGCGATATCAAATTAGACAAGAGTGACAGCTTTAAATATGACTAAAATTAATGTAAACCAAAGGTGTAAATATGTCTCATGCAATATGATAGACGAGATTTGCATTACAAATTGAAAAATATTTGTCTGTTAGATAGTAACTTAAATGGCATCGTCCGCGTATTCCAGGACAACAAACTACTCACTAAGTCAGAAAACCGTCGTTATGGCAAATTTCTATCCTAAGAGAAAGACGGAGCTGAAAATGCCTTGCTGTAAATTGACAACAAATTTGTCTATTTAGAATCTCTGGCGGCACCGAACATATAGTATTCTGAGATTTCAAGGTATACTGACAAGTTATGCAAACTATTTTGGAATTGACCGTCTATTATTCCAAATCCAAGATTAATATGTCCAGTTGTGCCGATATTATTTAACGACGTATAGAAATAGTATATGACAAATTTTAGCTGCCACCACATGGATATATTTTTAGACAGTTGAATTGACACGATTTTTTTGAAGTTATTATCAACGGAGCGTCTGAAAAATTCATGTAAGGGAAAAATGTAACAACTGACCAGATCTATCTTGCCGGTCAATTTTGTTATTTCGTCCTCGAGCTTAGTTAAGAAACGCCGATTACGTTAGAAGGAACATATTATATTCGTTAGGCTAGCAAGTCAATTCTGAAGGATGTCTGTAATAATAATGGCGAATTTGCCTTGTTTTATAGGATTTTCTGGAAGCTATTATGGTAGACTTACATGTAAATCTACAAAATACACACACACACATATATATATATTCACGAAAGAAAATGCTATAATAATATATCATGCTGATTAGGTTAGGTAATGTTGAAACACTATCATACACTAAATATTTACATGTCCATTATGCAATAGAGAGGAAGCCGCAAGAAAGTTCTGTTGCTTACTTGGCCATAATGATATTGTGCATAGGTCTAAGTTGCATCACTCCTGTGTTATCTAGGTCCTGCCCATCATAAATCAATCTAATTTGATTATTTTTGTCTAAATTATTACGTTCGTCATTATTAGTACCTAATTAAAGAATTCCTTAATTGCTTTTATGATTTCTCACAGCAGTGAGGCATTAGATATTGTTGTATGTTGTGATGATGATAATTGAAAAAGAGGACTTGACTGCAGCTCGAAAGCATCTTTGTAGAGTGCAAATAAGATAAATAATCACCGCAATATTTATTTTGATAGAACTCAATTGCAGTTGTTAAAAGACAGCTAGCCTTTGCAGTTCTTAATCTACAAAATTTCGAGACGAATTTACTAAAAAATTCCAAAAGCTCCATAAATAAGATTACCCACTTAGGTTAATTGTAAATGTGCAGATTTCTCCAACTTATAGAATGTCCAAATCTCTATGCCATAGAATAAGAAAATACGCCTATCTCCTAGATTATACAGTATTGGTAAATATAAATTATTAGAGAATAATAAACTGGAAACCCGGATGTGGTATCGATGTGTACAAGCATTCCGGTGCAGGTTACATTAGAGTGTATCCAGCGTTATTTAACGGAAAACCCTGAAATATATAAAGGTAGTAAAATGATACTGAGGAGTACTATAGAAATGCATAAAATTTGTACTTCCTCTACACACTTTATATTTAGAAATGAATTTTACCTACAGGTTAAAGGTGTTCCTATGGGACAACCATTATCGGTCCCAGTTGCTAATATTTACATGCATTATTTAGAAAAAAATCTCTTGTTCAGATCTCCCATCAAACCAAGCTTAAATTTAAGATTTTTAGATATCTTCTTAATTTGTAATCATGGGGATAAGGAGGAGAATTTTCTGTATTTATCAACTAGGAAAGTAAAAATTTACTTTGGAAAAAGAAAATAATTATCATTTGTGGATGTAAAATTAAAACGAGTGGGTCAGATATTAGAAAAAGTTATTTATAGTATATATACTTATTTGGATATCTTCATGAATTACTGCTCTAATAACATGTTTGGGATGAAAATAGACACTCTTCAATAGATAACAATAAGTCTCAAATTATAAGGACAAAAAACTGATGAAATTATCAGATATATTAAGAACAAATATTCAGAATAATAAACGAGACGCTATGGAGATTTAACTGAAGAGTAAACCAGGCAAAACAGTTAATGGATTTATAAAACAAAATGGAGATAAACACATACTTTCTAGTTCACCTGAATTCCAGTAGAAAATAAAGATATTTGTAAAAATACAAGGAAATAAAGAGGTGGTATCAAGACAATCAATTAATATAGACAATAAGCTACCCGAATTAGAAGATAAAGGGCACTCCTCTCAAGCTTTTTAAATTGGGGTTTATGAGATATCTTGTAAAGATATCAAACTCAGGTATATAGGCGAAACCATGTGACCAATAAAAGTACGTAATGGGGAACACAAAACGACATGCAAATACGGATATAGTCATATATCAGATCTCGAAAAGAGATCAGATAAACTGGGATGGCTGTAAACGGATTGCCTTTTGTAATCAAAATAGATTAACCAGGTTGATCATGGAATTAATTGAAATAAAATCAGGAATGAATGTCATAAATGTGACATTTGCAGAAAAAGCATTTGGCCCTATACTAAATGCAGCATTCTCGAATGGAAGGTAACGTGAATCGGGGAAATCAGAGTTAAAAATATATCAAACTAAGGGACCACAACTATGAATTTACGATAGTTAATGAAAAAAATTTAGCAGACATACTGTAATTGTACTGAATCGGGTGCATTGGGGGAACTTACATAGTGCAATCTTGATTATAAATTGCGCATGTATATATATATATATGTATATGTATGTATGTATATGCATGAGATTTGATAGATGGATATGTAAATATTTAAATAAGATTACATGGCCGCTTATATGATTAATTAGAAATGCAGATTATATATTGCGTGTACACGTAAATAAACATAGATGAATATTACCGACTTATAGAATGTGAGAGGAACTCGCATGGTTGCTTTTATTTTTATTTAGATATGTTCTCTCTCTCACTCTATATATACATATATATATATATATATATATATGATGAATATACAGATACTTCTAAATATGTGGGAAGAACCCACATGATTGCTAATATGATTATCTAAATATGGATAAGACATGGTGTGTAGACGTATATATAAATGGATAATTATGCATAAAATGTGGCATAAATAAATATAAACAAGTAAATTATACATAATATATTATGCATCGAAGGTGAATCGTATGAACCCAAGTTGTTATACATATGGTTTGGGCACAGATATTTAAATGAAAAATTAAATCTATACAGGATATGAGTATGTGTATTTCGTTGATATACCATTCATTAGTGTAGGCTCAGTATTCGGTCTCGTCCAAACGATAGAACAATACAATATTCTTTCATCAGTTTTACTAACCTCCCTCTATAATCCATTTCACACAGGATGAGATTAGGTAAACGGGAAATTTGAGGATTATTTCAATATGATTGAAATAAGTTTCTACGCGTCGGGAAGTAAAAAAGCCAGACACCACGGATAAGCGTGTATGGCAATGCACATGGTTTGCTTCTACTTATTCTATAAATGCCACTTTAAATCAGAGTGGACATATGTGTGTATAGGTTGCTGTGTGCGTGATAGTATAGGGGTGATGTGGGTATTTTCATGTATAAATGTAAGTATATAAGAATAGGTATTAAAAATGGATATTAGGACAGACAATAAAAAATATTTTCGGAAGTACAATAAATGAGGATGCCACATTTGCCACAAGTTGTTTTTTTTCTGTTAGTATGGTGTCAACCCTGAAGATGGGACTGGAAATGAAGTCACGAAAATTCTGAAAATCTGGTTCCAACGTCATTTTCAGACAAACATCTGATGGACAGCTTCCGAGTGAAGGGACAAGTGAGAACTCATCAATGAAGGCCAAACAAAATCAGTGGTACTGAAAATGGATATGATTCAAGATTTTACCGACCTACGAGTGCAGGACATCGCTGTGCAAGGTACAACATTTAAACATTACAAATATAAATTAAACAATCAGACAAAAAAATGGCGTTAAAGAAGGTAAATAGTAGTGCGGCCTTGCATTTATGACACAAGATTTGGCTTTATGAATTAAAGAGCAAATAAAGTGTTATAAGCATTTACCATTGGAATAGCGGGAGATCCTATTTCACGTTCCTCATTGTGAAAGGAAATTATGCATGGTGTTTTGCGTTGAGATTCACTGAAAGATAAAATATTGCAATATATGAATAATTAAGCGTATAAAATTGATTATTTAAAAGTATATAACGATATTATAATTTCAGTCATTAATCACTATAATCACAAATGTTTCATCTTAAATACTTTTAGTTTACTTTTAGGTATTATAGGAACCGTTCGTCTATCAGGATGGGCTTTACGAGCGCATTAAAGTTCTTGGCTAGAAACCCTATGTGATACACCACCGAACCAAGCTCAGCAGCGATATTGTTTCAGAGTTCTAATAGTATCTTCATAACTACCTTTTCTTTATGAGAGAAATAAATTCGAGGCTCGGTCGTACTTTATGAAGCGATAAGATAAAAACTACTAGAGAGCTATGATGTAGTCAATGCCTGTTAATTCAAACTGCTCCATCATTCTACAGCTGATTTGATCTCATAGTTTGAATTCTAAACGACATGCCAATTCCTTTCTAGTGACGGTAAAGTTAACCCAATCTAGCTAGAACGACAGCTCCAGTATCAATGAAGACGTCAAACCAAACAGGTAATGACATCAATAATACGATCCAGTTTTACACAGAAATTGTTCAAAAAGCACAAGAACAAGTCAAGTAGATTGAAATATTAAATTCCCATGGCAAACGATTTCAAAACAGGTATTTGGTTATCCCACTAAAATTCGCCAGAAACGCGCCTATGCACAATAGCCCTCTGCAATTCATGTTCACCGGTCACAAAAAATGACTGGATTCGTCTTCATATACAACTCAGTTGTCTGAAATTCACGTAACATGTCACGAATAAATGACTGGAGGCATCTTGTTCGCAAGTGTCGAGTAATCACCTGGTTTTCTTCGCTGGAGTCGATTACCTTCCATCTGAATGGAAAGTGGAATAGAGATTCAAAATGATCCACAAAAGCTACTTAGCACAAAGTGTCTCAAACCAGTACCACGCAACTCAAAATCTCTAAGAAACAATAATTGGGCGAGAATACATGGGTCTGGCGGTAAACAAGATCAAGTTTAGAGGTTAAATGTCTTAATGTCATCAGGTCCTCTGGATCCAACCGTGCCGGGGATCTGCTTTTTTTGCATACGTTACGCTATGAAGGGAAAGCTTGAACAAATAACGACATATTTCTAAACGATTGGTTTGAAGTCAAACCTACATTCAGTATCCTGGAATCGCCATCACGGAAAATTGCACCACTCCACATTACACAGATCCAGTTTCTACCACACAGGCATCAAGATATAGTTTTCTATCAGCCCTAAATTTACATGACAGCTAATAATTCCCAGTTAACTGCAAAAAACAAAATCTCCGCCAATCTAACACAAAAATGCACAAATCACCTATAAATAACCATATAAAAGTCATCATACAATAATAAAAAACCACATTTAGATAAAGCATCAAAACCGACCACTCAAAATATTTGAACGAAATGCAAACAGAAAAAAGGACATGCTTATTCTTATCTCACGAGTTAAACACGACAAAAATAATTAAACCAATCCGATATACCATATAATCATAATAAGATCCAAGGAAAATTCTTGGAGCACAACATTCACCATAGAAACTCAGTTCGTACGCAAACAAATGCAATAGGAGCTCATCCCATTCATTTTATCCCCAATCTTAGATTCAATATTATATCTCAATTTAAGATCTCCACAGACAAAAACAAGATCCTTAAGGAAAATAACCAATAAGCTAAGACTGCATCTAATTTCTGTCTTTGAAACATAGTATAGACTAAACATACAAGAATGTGACCTCGTATTCACTGATAATTACTTTGGAACAGCCATTTCTCACTACAAATAATGTCATAATGCGATCGCGAACAAAATTTTATCGCAACAACAGTCAATGCACTCACAATTAGAGATTCCCTCACACAAATAAGACGTCCAGACTGGCTACCATTCAGCCAAATAACCGACATGACCATAGCCACAGAAATTCCGTCCTGACAACCGATGGGCACAATATATTAAGAAGCCAAGTCCTTAACCAATTCGATACTAAGAAAACAGAAAGCATAGTGTATACGTATTGTTTTTAAGACATTTTCAGGAATGCATAACCTTTATTTTGACCCACAAAAAAACGAACTACCCGACACACAGTAAGAACTCTAAGCATATTTTCTACGGTGTAAATATACAAAATGGTTTTATTAATCAAATATCTCCAAAGCAAAAGTGCAGCCACTATAGCTATAGAGGACGGCGATATCTTTAACAGAAATACACAAACAGTACACAACAGGGCCTCAATAAATCTAAAATTCAGTCAAGTTGCATCTCCAGAGAAAATGGAATGGGTGATTCCAAGGTTTAACACCATTGAATCCACAACTTACTTCAGAATATTTTTCTATTCTTAAAATGATCACATTGTATAAAAAATTACCTCACAACACACGCAACCAACATCAAGAAACTTTAAAATCTGCTAAATACGAAATCGTAACTGATCTAGCTCGACCATATCACATAAGTGCGACTATGAATAACCTACTTTTGACGTCAAAAAGATAACAGCGAAGCCTCTTGGTTGCTAATAAATAACATGTAGGAACAAATACTTGCCCACCTTATTTACCTTGTCCGAGGTTTAAAAGAAAACATCAAAATCAAAGGAATCAAGGCTCATATCATCATCATCTTCAACAGAGCGGTCGAATTTACAATGCAAAACTGAGATCACCGTTATCGCAACAATATGATTCCTTTTATATTGCTCACAAACTGAAGCAATCGCTATATATAACGGCTAAAGGTTACACCATTATAACGATGGGAATGAAGTTACCATATAATCAGCAAACAAGTCTATATCTAAGTTGTCAAACTTCGTCAAGGTGACTTAATTATTTACAGACTCTTAAAAATAGAACTTCGAGAAACCACAAGTTAATCTATGCATAAAGCCAATAGTCGTCTAGACAACGTAGACCTCATTGTTTTATTTTTAAAGCTAAAACTTTCGTCTACTTCTTCCAAGTATTTTCTTGATTACACAAGATGTACAACACACCAGTTCAAAAAGAACATAAACCACTAATCAGCTTCTACCACAATTTTTAATTTGTGTGCAATATGCTCTCGATGCAGAAGATTTTACATAACGAAATAAGCTTTTCTTATTCTTACATTAATTTGGATATATGTAATACACCACGTTGGAATACAATCCTTCGTTCATTTTTTATATACTAAAAATCATTTCGGTACGTGATTTCAAATGTGCTCTCGATACAGAAGATTTTACAGAACGAACTACTGCTTTTCTTATTCTTACATTAATTTGGATCTATGTAATGCAAAACGTTGCAGTTCAATCCTTCGTTCATTTTTTACATACTAAAAATCATTTCGGTACGTGATTTCAAATGTGATGTTTTTTGCAATCGTAAACAGTATTTTGACAGTTTTATTTCGAATAATGAAAAAAGACAACTCAAGACAGTCAATATGTACGTCGAAGACACTGACACAATCGAAAAATACGAAATGGTATCTTAACTAGGTTCTATAGATAAAAATTCGTCAATTTTGCACTTATAATCCACATATCATAATTTACTAACATTTTAACACATTTATTTGTGAAGTTTGGTCCACTGCCTATATGGTAGACATCGACAAATCACAATATTTAAAACAACTTTCCATTTATTAGTTTAAAAAAAGGAGTAGATCTGAAATACAAATGGGACTGTATCAAATACGTAGACCAGCTAATAGATGCAAATTCAAAATACAAGATATATGGCACTTACGCATTTAAAGCAATTTCTAGTGGTACACCAGGCTTCACTATTGCAACTTTTAGATATTCTGTACCCATATCAACTGCCATAGTTGCAAGTGCATCAGCTAGGAATCCTAAGAAAAATAATTATTTACCATTATCGCTGAAATACCCAAATACCAACCAAATCTGGAGAATAATGTTTAACCACAAAACTTTCGCATTCATTTTAACGAAGTTTATTGAAATATTAAAGACCAAATATATATTGTAAATACACGTGTACTAAAAGAGTAGAAAACATATAAAACTATATGTGCCGCCTACTTGTGGTCCAGTTTTATTGGTCAAATATGTGATTTTTCAATTTTAAACAATATTGTACAAACACGTGTTTTTGAGATAACATTAAATAAATACAATATAATATTCACATCTGCTGTTCAGTAAAACAGCATCCAAAGTATTATTAAACGTAAACGACCTTTAAAAAAGCCTTTATTTTATATGTAGGGACGTATCAAATATACACTATGTGAGGGTCAATTAACTTGTGGGAAATTAATTAACTCAATTGTTACTTTTGGGCATTAAATTTTATCGCTGGTTTCATAGAACAATGTTTGCTCTAAAATAAATTATATTAACAATTTTGTTACTTAGCAAGCAAAGCTAAGTAACGTCTTTTGTGTAAACAAAGTCTACCCAGTTATTGATAAGCAACGTTTATTTTGTAAACAAACATAATTCAGTTGAACAATAATTGATTGTGCGAGCTTAAAGTAAACACTAATCCCATTGTATTCAACCAGTCATCGAACAACATAACAAAACTACCGCCAGTTGCAACGCACTGACGCTTTTCGACCTTCCATGGTCACTTCCATGATCATAATAAGAGTGCGACGGCAAACTGAGTAGCGAGGATCAAACCGCATTGCATATATATATAACTCAGTTGTTGCTGAAGAAAAATAGTTACTAAGTAGAAGTGCCTTATGGAGAAGTTGGGTTTTCAGTATATTGTGCCTGAAGTGCGTGATCTATCTGCTGATTTGTAAAAGATATCTTGTTACTATTATTAATTTTACTATTTTTGATCATCACGATATATTACTGTCAAAACGAGTTCCTGTTCTTATTTGTGTATATTGAGATCGTCCAGAAACCTAATATAATTTGTTTCGTGAAATGCAACTGATGAAGGCCTACGGTAAGCAAGGCCGTAATATTTTGATGAAAGAAAATTACTGGAACAATGAAAGCTGCGTTAGTCAAAACGCAGATCAGGTAACCTAATATCAAATTTGGTCCAGATAATCAATATGGATATTTGTTTTTAATGTATTAGATTCTGTTCAGTTCTTTGTGGTAATCAGTGAGGCAGTGAGTCCACACATTGTTATAGGAAATATATTGTAATAAGTCTTGTTTTAACACTTATGGCTAGCCATTTAAAATCTGAACAATTAATCGCAGAACTTCGAAATGTAGTTCAAGAGAAAATTTTGAGGGATTTAGTTGTTCTATATTACATTACATCTTCGTATATATGGGTTATCCGAGCATGGAATCTCAGAGGCTCTCTTATGGTAGTAAAAAGTGTCTCTCTAAAAGATGGCGACCGCGCCAGGATCCAATGAGCGGAAAGATATTCTCTACATGATGATCGTGGTAGTGGCAATTCTATGGATAGCAATGTAAAACTCACAATGAACAGAACAGATAACCATTCTGAATGGGTGGTGGTCTTTACCTGAGGCAGTGAGAAGAAACCTGTGTAGACTTAGGAAATTTGTAATGCAGAGTGGACCAGTAAATGCATTTGAGCTTCCTGTAGAAAAACTTCGCCGATGATTTCAACCGAAAGGATAGTGTAGCTGACTAACTTATTACGCCAGGAATAGATGGAATATCAACTCCCATCTGAATTTTATGACAAATTAGTTTCCAAATCCATCGAGCTTGATATTTCTGAAGAAGTTTTGAACAGTATATTTGTAGCAGCATTGCTGAATGTCTATGATACATTGAAACTAGAGTGGCCAAAGAAGCGAATCGCGTGAGGTTGTTGAAGGACCACACGATTGGTTCATTTTTCATTTTAAATATGATGAGCTTGGGTAGTGTCTGAGTAAAGGATGCACGTTTCCCCGGGTGGGTGGTCTCCGATGGAAAGGAAGTACTCGTTCTATGTCGCGGCGTAACACGCCGGATAACTAGTAGTACCTCCGATAGAAGATGGCGTAGAGGGTGCGTATGCAAGATTCAAAATGGTGTAAATAGGAGGCATGCTAATATCATCGAAGTTATGTTCGAGAAGTTCAATGGAAAATGTGTACAATAGTTCAGTCCGTAAATCTGTTACATTTCATCTTGAAAAAAAATCTTTAAGTGTTGCTGCTGACTATAACATCAATAAGTTCGTCATAGCGGATGAACTCAGTGGTTTAAAATTCTTGATAGCCACGGGTGCAGAAATGAGCATAGTTTGATCTGATGTGGTGGAAATTGATTGCCTTACATTCGATTATCAACTATGGGCTTCTCATAGAAGTCCAATTGAGGTTAAGGGGATTAAAGAACTGTCAGTGACATTTGGGCAGAAATTGCTATTTACGTGGAATTTTCTGGTCGCTGATATAAAGGGTAATATCGTTAGGATGGATTTTTTTATCCATTTCAACCTCGCTTTAGATCCCAAAACCAGGATTATTGGACAAGGCACTAGGATAGTATCTTATGTTCAGACTGGGATCTCAGTAATTAGGTCAGTGAGATTATACACACCCATCGTTACCGATGACTTGGTGGATATCAAAGAGATACACCTGACCGTGTTTGTACCCTACAATGCTAAACAAAATGGGCCAAAAAAAGGAATAGAACACAAAATCGAGTTTATGGCAACACCACCTTGTTTGCCGATGACTCAACTGTTGTCAAAACGTAAACAAAAAGTTGCTATTGAGGACTTTAAGCGATTAGGGGAAGAGGGAATTGATAGTCGTTCAAATTTCAATTTTGAATCTCAAATAGTGGTAGTTCCTAAACCTGAACTGGGTCAATGGAGAATTTGTGGTAATTATCGACTTTTGACTTCTGTAACGAAATATGATTCGTATTCTCTACCATCCATAGTACTTCTATCAAGAATATAATGGGATATGATGTTTATACTACGTCTGATCATTAGAAAGCGTACTATCAAGTATCTATGAAGGCAGAACCTATACCGCTCATCGCAGTGCAATTACCTAGAGGAGAAATTCATGAATTCGTAATCTTGCCTTTTGGTCTGAAGAATGCAAATCAGAAATTGCAGCATCTGATGGAGGAGGTTCTTCAAGAATATCCATTGCTAGAGTGTATGTAGATGACATCATCATATGTAGTTAATCTACGGAAGAAAACCGGGAGCATTTTGACGTTGTGTTAACTAAGCTGAGAAATTATGAGCTGGTAGTCAAGACAGAAAAGTACAGGATTAATTGTTCTACTGTTAAATTTCTTGTACATTTCATTTCCAAGGATGGAATTAAACCCTGGGAAGATAAGGTCCAAGATATAAAAATGTGCCAGAACGCTGAACTGTACGCCAACTGAGTAGATAAATGGGAATTAGCTATTATCGTCAGTTTATACAAGGTTTAGCAAGAATTTTAGGGTCGTTAACTCGACATTTATTTTGCGAACGGAGCACGATCAAAAATTCATGAAATATTAATTTTAGCGAAGACGACAAACAAAAATTTCAGATGGTTAAAGACCTGTTAAGCCAAATCACCACATTAGCACACGTGGATTAGACTAAACCATTTGAGCTGGTTGCAGATGCTTTCGATGTAGCTATAGGGACAGTGTTACATAAGAGATATAATGGTATAATCTAGCCCATAGGATTCTATGGTCTTAAACTCCAAGATCTTATAAAGCGATATGATACGCTTTGAAAGGAATTACTAGTGGTTTATTCTGCAGTGCTGCGTTTGAGCACTATCTGGATGAAGATCAGTTCACGATATTAACTGATCATATGCCGTTAATCAGTATCCTAGGGAAGGATAATAGATTTAATTATTCTCGGCGGGTGAATTCACAAATAAC